>JAODOY010000005.1:3883333-3921552 GCA_025399855.1 Forbesichthys papilliferus | reverse complement strand
AGACAGACAGACAGACAGACAGATATAGCTCATACTGTTCTAAGTTAATTACAGACAGACAGACAGACAGACAGACAGACAGACAGATATAGCTCATACTGTTCTAAGTTAATTACAGACAGACAGACAGACAGACAGACATACAGATATAGCTCATACTGTTCTAAGTTAATTACAGACAGACAGACAGACAGACAGACAGATATAGCTCATACTGTACTGAGGTAGTTCCATACTGTAATGGTATAACTCGCTCCTAACAGTCAGTCCAGAGTACAGGCTAGAACAGGACATACAGTGTAGTCTTACAGTACATAATGTTGGCCTCGGTACCCTACTGTAAATATCGTTGTACCATCTCAGGTTGACGGCCGTTGGGGGAAGTGGGGTGCATTTGGGGATTGTTCCCGAACCTGTGGCGGAGGGGTTCAGCTGGCCAAGCGAGAGTGTAACAACCCTGTCCCTGAAAATGGCGGCAAATACTGCTATGGTGTCCGCATTAAATACCGCACCTGTAACCTCAGCCCCTGTCCTGATAAAGGTGAGTTCTATTCTGAGGCATTTGAGACCACATAACAACAATATACCTCTCTGCTCACCGACAAAGCATTACAGAAATAGTTCAGAAATGTCTTTTTATAATCCTATTTTATGATAATTCATGATGTTGATAATTTTTTAATTAATCTACTCCATACTTAATACTGTACAGATAAATGCTATAGGGAGGGATGCACGTGCTAGAATGAGAGTAAACAGAACCATACTTAATTTCACTTCAATTGGACAATCCACTGTATACCTAAACCACATAATTCCAAGGTATATTGCCTTATACTGTATATTGTAAAGTATATTTAAATGAACACTTATGGATATCTTTACGTAATAAAGGAATAATGTTTTAGTTGACTTTACATATTTTACTGGACTTATTGCTTTGCGCTTTGATCAAAGCAACATCAATGAGTCGGTTTCCAGGGGGAGCCTGTTCTTAGTCTGCAGATCAAGTTAAATGGCAAAATCATTTAGAAATTATCTTGAGTCAATGACTAGGCTTAATCCCTGACTGGGAAACCAGCCGAAAGCCTGTATCAAACACTTGTTGTCACCTGACAACAGAGATCTGCGTGTAAGAGCTGGCTTTCTGATCCGCAGGAAAGAGTTTCCGCGAGGAGCAGTGTGAGACCTTCAATGGCTTCAACCTGAACACCAACAGGCTCAGCCCCTCTGTGGTTTGGGTTCCTAAGTACTCTGGCATCTCTCCTGAGGACAAGTGCAAGCTTATCTGCCGAGCCAACGGGACCGGTTACTTCTACGTGCTTGCCCCAAAAGTATGTAACATTCAGGTTATATATTGTAACCCTGGAGACCTCAGTCAGCAATACTTTCAACCAAAGATGTACTTTACATTTTTACTATACACAGTTAAGACATATGTAAATGAAATCAGCACTAATGTTGTGAAAGGTTGTGCGCGTGCGTAAATGGACTGCTTTAAATAGCGCTTTTCAAAACTTCCGGCCACTCAAAGCGCTTTACAGTATTTTGCCTCACATTCATCCAGTCACACACACATTCATACACTGATGGTGATTGCTGCCATGCAAGGTGCGACCAACCACCGGGAGCAGTTAGGGGGTTAGATCATTGAGCATCTTGCTCAAGGATGCTTACAGGTAGGTAAACCCCGGGGTTCGAACCCATGACCTTCCCAGACTACCCTGTCCCCCTGTGTGCATGTGTGCGCACGCACACGTGTGTAGCAAAAGAAAGATGAGTTTAGTTTACTATATGCTGCTCTGGGTGGACTACGTGGAGATAAAAGGCTGACAAATAAGGACACTAAAGCTGCTTCACAGCTGTGGCTTGTCAGCAAGTATTTACTGTATGTAATCACTAAACCAGCAAAGGAACAGGAATATCTCTCTCTCTCTCTCTCTCTCTCTCTCTCAATTCAAGTTAGCTTTATTAGCATGAAAGTTATTACAACAGTATTGCCAAAGCTAGAGGGCAGGTATTCCTCAATAAGAACCACAATATACAAACAATAGGACAAATAGTCCCACAGTAATATGTAACACCCGTGGTGATGACAATAAGAACAATAACAGTCTGTATCATTTAAAGGACACAGTCATACCAATAATAATAGTAATAGTAATATGGGTAATAACAACAGCAACAACAATAATATATTAATAATTCACAACAAAAAGAAAAGAGAAAAAAGAGACATATATAATACACACATTTAAAATAAATATACATAGCTGTAAATAAAATATAAACATATAGTAACACGAATGGGATGTGTAGGGCAGGTTACATCTAATTCCTTGTCTCACCATCTCTCCTCACATTCTCTCTCTTAACCCCCCCCCCCCCCCTCTTTAGGTTGTGGATGGGACATCCTGTTCTCCGGACACCTCGGCTGTGTGTGTACAGGGAAGGTGTATCAAGGCCGGCTGCGACGGCAAGCTCAACTCCAACAGGAAGTTTGACAAGTGTGGCGTTTGCGGTGGAGACAACCAGGGGTGCAGGAAAATCTCAGGGCTCTTCACCAAGCCTGTGTAAGTTAGCCAGACACACTGCCAACAACACACCGCACACAGAGAAACAAAAAGTGAATGTGTCTGATTAGCAATTATCGCTGTTGGACCTCCGACTGGGATGTGTATTTGGTGAGACCCCATTTGAGTGACATTCGCTGCACCTTTTTAGGGCGGGAACAATATTACCTTAATGGCTGATATTTCACTGCTTTAGGAATCCCTCTTGGAGAAAACATCAACAAATATTTACTGTAATTGTTCTGGCTGCTTTCATCGTCTTTCCACATACTATGTTTGTTTGTAAAATGTTAAGGTTAAGGTGCTTTTATTTAAGGAATAACACACGAGAGGGAGTCTGTTAGAATGAATAGCCGCACTGCTGTGATCATCTTTGGCACTCGGCCATCGGCTTCGTACATACGATCGATCACAGCTGTGCGGATATTCAGTCTAACGCACAACCTCAAGTGTGTTATTGCTTATATAAAACACGCGCACATTTTATTCGTAAATAATAGTAATAAGCGGCAACAGAACATTTTCTGTTTGTTTAATTATTCATTTGGCTTCGTCAACACAAACAGTCCCGCAACCATAGTTCTAAACTTCAACATTCTCTGGTTCTGTGTCGGCCACTACGTGGCTGGACTGTTACCAAGCGAAACACAAACGTCACACTAGCTTGTTACATACGTTTTCATGTTACCGCATGTCAGCTAAATGTAGTCATCTACATTTGCCTGTTTCCATTTATCACGCAGCCAGTGAAGTTAAATCTGTTGAGTCACTTTAACAGCTTATGAGAAGTGTGTTGTTTGAATTAGCAACAGTTATTAGAAGAACACTGGTAAAGTTGAGTGATACAAGCATAGTTAAAAGTCCCAGTGTGTTAGACTTAAAAATTGGCACTCATGGAACGCCTCTCGTCCAAACAGATAACTTCGGAACTAACTGTTTATACAACAGTTAGTTCCGAAGTTATGTGTGTCACATACACAAAGCTAAATTGATCGTCTGCATTTAACCCATCCCCACTGCTAACCCAAGTTAGCAGTTAGCAATTAGCGAATTAGCAGTGGGAAGTCATGATTGTTGCCAGTGTCACTGGTCAGATGGCACTGACTGGAGAATGAGCCCAACATGTTTATTTTTTTTGTTGTTATAAGTAATCGTTGATATAATAATGCTGGTGGTAGATCCCAAATCTAGTTCTTTACTTTGCCTGAGAAGCGGCGACCAGTCAAACGTGTGGGTCTCCAGCTTTGTGTTGCAGTCATATCTTCACAAGCTAACCAATAAACCTGCTACATATGTACAATTAGGTGATTTAGTGGACGGCTTTATCCCAAGCGAGAGTACCTGCAGATTTGATTATTAAATGAATAATCATTGTTTATTTTGCTGCAGCAGACTTATCAGGTCGCACCTTTCATGGCAGCAATCACTATCTGTGTGTGAATGTGAGGCAAAATACTGTAAAGCGCTTTAGATAAAAGCACTATATAAATGCAGTCCATTTACAAAATGTTGCTGCTTTTATTGTTGCCGCTACCATCCTCCCTTGTTACACAATACTGTATTATCTTAATTAAGCTGTTTCCAGATTCATCACCATCCAACTTATGACTGGTCTTAGTTTACTGTGGTAAAATATACCATCAAAAGCGACTTCCAATGAGAAGTATCATTACAAGGAGTGGGTAGAGTTTAGGCGTCGTTCTCAAGGATGCGTACAAGTAGAGCTCTTAGGTTTGAACCCTTCTGGCTGAGAGTCAAGCATCTACACCACTAGGCTGTCCTGTGTTCATACACTCAGGCTCTTTTGCCCATTAGCACTATGTCACATAAGCAACTGCTTGAACGTCTGATTTGATAATATTGTTTTTATATTTAAAATCTAGTTGGACTTGTTCCTAATATATGTCAATGTCTTATCTAGACTAAGTAAATCTGCACTTAATTTAAGTCAACTTGTCTTGTGACTTTTCACTTTCTGCACTGGCAGCCAAATGTGCTTGTTTTAAGCATAAACAAGCTATTTGATAGGAACTTTTTGCAGCTAGCCAGTGCTTTATGGTGCGCTCAAATGGGGTTGTGTTTACTGTGTTCACGAGAAGAGTCCATTTGAACGCTGCCCGGATATTTTCTAAAAGCACTGAGTTTATGAGTTGTGACGTGTTTCCAGACTTTTTCAGAAACGGCAGAAACAATGGATTTAAATGTTTTGGTGGATGGTAGCCAGCCTACAGAGAGGCTAGCCTACTGCTCCAAGACAAATTATCTGCAATTTCACATAATATAGTGGCTTCTTCTTCTTCTTATTATTATTCTTCTTCTTCTTCTCTCCAGACACGGCTACAACTTCGTGGTCCTGCTGCCCGCGGGCGCGTCCAACGTGGACGTACGTCAGCGCGGCTACAAGGGCATGGCGGCCGACGAGAACTACCTGGCAGTGAGGGACGGCCACGGCACGTACCTGCTGAACGGCAACTATGTGGTGTCGGCGGCCGAGAAGGACCTTCTGGTGCCTGGCAGCCTGCTACGCTACAGCGGCACCTCCACGGCCGTGGAGGTCCTCCAGGGGGTGCGCCCACTCCGGGAGCCCCTAACCGTGGAGGTGTTGTCGGTGGGCAAGATGACCCCACCCCGGGTACGCTATTCCTTCTACCTGGCCAAGGAGAGCAAGGTGGAGAAGGCGTTCCGGAAGGAGGCGGGAGAGCGCGGCGACGCGGCGCACAACAGCGTGCTGCCGTTGCATAGCAACAAGGTGGAGGCGAAGGGGAAGAGCGCGGCGGAGGACAAGAGGCCCGGCGGACGCTGGGTGGCGGGCGGGTGGGACGGCTGTACCGTCACGTGCGGCAGCGGCCTGCAGAAGCGCGCGGTGCAGTGCCAGAGCGCCGCGGGGCGGCCCGCGGAAAGATGCGAGGGCAGCGGAGCCAGGCCGGCCACGGTGAGGGTCTGCGGGGACCCCTGTCCCATGTGGGAGACGGGCCCATGGTCCCAGTGCTCCAGGCCGTGCGGCAGGGGGTTCAAGCGGCGGTCGCTGCGCTGCGTTACCCAGAATGCACTGGGCCTGCCCAGAGAGCATTGCTCAGGGCTCAAGAAGCCTCAAGAACTAGACCTGTGTTACCTGCAGCCATGTTAGGACGCAACGTTGTTGACGTAATTACAAACCGTCATATCGGCCAATGGTGTAGCGGTTATGTTTCACAGGAAAAGACATAATGAGCCCTCATGCATAACCCCGGTGCGTCTGCTATAGGGCCACAAGACTCTCTCTAAAAGCAAACCAGTAGAGGTGGCTAAATGCCTACAATGGTTCAGAACAACATAATGGTTTAATCAATGGGAGCTGCGGCATCTGTTTGAACAGAGGTTATTGCAATTGCTTCTGCTGATTAGCTCAAATTAGTGCCAGGTCATTCACTTGCCATCCTGTAGATGGTGTTGTCCTTAAAGTTTGATTTTAGTGGCACGCTAACACGAGACAAATAAAAGTCCTGTTGTTAGACGATTCCTGTTTGACGGTTAAGTCTACCTCTCATGGGACACTAGAAACAGTGCCTAATTCTAGACACACAAACACGGTGTGTGTAACGAGAGATACTTTGAGTGACATCTGTAAACACACAAGGCATAGGCACGATGATGATGGAAGGCAATTTCCTGGTCTAGCTAAACAAAATGTCAGGACAGTTGCAGAGTGGTCGAGCATTTAGACACTCATATAAACCAATGGCTGTACTTTTATCAGGACCAAATATCTCACCTGTGAATTTAAATTATCTCACATCAGTGGGAAACAAATTTAAATGTGAAGCACAGTACTGTATCTGTTTGCCTAGTCCATGTTATCTATTCAGATTCTATTTTTATATTTCTGGTTGATTTAGCAAGTTTGGCTTTTTTCAAATTGACCCAGGGAGCATGTAATTTGAATCAACATGTTAACTACAATGCAGATTGGTTACCTTTAACCATTCGCACAAATCATTTACAAGCTTTACAGTGGACAATTCAAAATATTCTGGGAAAGAGCTATACTCTATACCATATCCAAGCCACTTGAAGTCTAACATTGACAAACTCTTAATGAATTGGACCAAAGTCCAAAGGACCATTCCTTCTATTCTTTCTGACCAAACTTGTAAAATTATATTTTAGGAGGCACAAATATAATATGTATAGTTAGAGCTAAACCGTTATATATACATTTTGTATACAGTGAGGTTAGGCAATGTGTTAAACTATTGTGCAATGTTTTCTGTTCTATAATGTATGTTGACCAGCTGGTTTTTTATGCTGCCAAAGAGAGAGAACACTGATTTTCAAGAAAGCCATGATATTGCAAGAGAGCCTTCTCAGCATGAACTTGACAAAGGCATGGCTTTTGCTCACATACTGTAGAGTGTAATCCATTTACATTTTGCCATTCTACATTTCTGTACAGTAACTGCCTAAATGTGGTTCTGTTAACAGGCCACTTTTCTGCTGTTGCTTGCTTGCCAGCTTCTAGTCTGAAAAGATAAAACCTCACCAAGTGCCATCATATTTTGCTGCAAATATGCTAAAATACAGTATATGCTAACATATGTATTGAGTCAAACTGTCGATACAAGTCAGACCTCCAAACCATGCCATGCTTGCTTTAGTGGTTTGAGCATGCTCTCTTAAGTGCAGCATTCGGTAAAGCCTGCATTGTGTATCAAGAAAAATGACAAAAGGCTATTACTCTGTGAGGCAGAAACGTCAAGCATGAAATGCAATGGTCCTCATACGAATATATACAATCCCAGTGTTTCCTTCAAATTTAATTCAATATTGCACTTCTATTTCCTGTTTCATCTGGTATGCCATCTGAAATGTTAGTGTACAATTGTTATTCACGTGTTTCTTATAAACCATGTGAAAATGTTTTTTTTTTCCTCAACTGTCCTTTGTATTGTATACTATGTATACATTCATCTTGCTGTGCACAAAATAAAATATCTATATGCTGTATATATGGTGAATGAATATGTCCAACTGTCATCATTAATTTTTCTGAAACAAATGTGATTTAAAGCATCCCATACTGGTTCTTTAAAGCCAATCCCCCTGCCCATTTTATGTGACAATTCTGGCATAGTTTTGTTAGTTCAGCTCTTCTCCGGGCCAAAGCATAGCCGATGATGAAAGCAAACTCATTCATCCACTTTGGAATTCTGCTGGTTCCATCTTCAGTTTAACCTGGTGTAACCAGACCTAATATTCACTTGGTGAATAAGGTCTGGCCATGTTCCATAGAGAGCCAAGGTCACTTTCGCAATATGGGACCTTAGTTTGGAAAAAATATGTATGGTAGTCAACGGTGAGAATACAATTATTTTTTAGATCCTGTTTGAATTGGGAAGTGTTTGCAGTTGTTTCCTCCTATTGGGTTAGACCTCTGGTTATATGAAACTATTAGACAGCGTTTAACCAATCGGCGTTGTGCTACAACCATTTTGATAACCTCATCTAGCTCTACAGCTATTTATAAACATGCTTGACTTCAGCGTAATCTCACTAACCCACCCTGATTGGTCCGCTTTTCAAGGACTTCCATAATCTGCTAATGAAAACTGCCAAAACTCATTCAACTCATCAACTTGATTTTGAGTTATTTTATAATGGTCTCTCAAGGACATTTCATTCAAACTCAGCATCTCTGTCATACTCATAACATAAATATGTGGAGTGGAGTGTGTAAAAGGTTTAGTTTGACCTAAAGGAACAAACCCCTTTTATTTGCAATATTTACTTTTAGGGGACATTTTCTCTTTCTCTGACTAGGGCGGCCAGTTTCAGGCTTGTAAATGTAAAAACAAATTCTCCCCTAGTCTAAATTGGCATTGCCTGAATATCTTCTGTTGAAGATATTAATAAGCCAATAAACCAAAATGTGTTTCTGTTTAACACTTGTATAGATGACATCTGATAAACTTGACAAAATAAAAGGGGAATTCCAGACAATTTTTCAGATTCTCTATCAAGACCACATATATTATAATCAAAATTCCCAGCACTGAATTAATGCTCAGATTAGACTCTCCTAAATGCCAGATGGATTGTTAGTCACAAGTCCATCTAGGGAGCTATCCATCATTTGTAAAAGTCAGGCACTCAAAAAATTCTTGGCAGTTGATTGGATGAACCTTCTGGTCATTTTAGCTGTCGGCACACCATAACAACGCCCGTATATCTACTGTATCAATATGATGCTGATAGGTAAGTTAAGTTGCTACTCAGACACATTCGCAATGATTTCTGCTTTCCAGACTGATTCTAGTGGCAACATTAAACTGAGGCTAACACTCTCCTATACTCCCCCTACACGTCTCATATTCTCCCACCACTATATCCCTTCATCTCACACAATGTTCTAAACATTTAAAGTGGCAGGGCGAGAACACTATTTTTCAAGGATCCCATTCATCTACAAGTCAACGCTGCTTGTTCATTTCTGCAAAATTCATGTCTAATATTGTTCCATTTAGGAGTGACAAACAGTGTTTACAAAGCACAGTGGTCGATGCTGTGATGGCTGTGTTGAACATTTGTTCATCGCAAGTTAAAGATATACTGTTGGGTTCAGTGAAAGGATTCCAAGTAACTGAATTGTTTGTTGTAATAGCCCCATTTGTTCCGCTGGTCACACACTCACCGACGCCTAAGTACTCTGGACATTGAACAATGACCATGCTTGACAGTTGCTAAGTGAAGAAGACAACTTCCTAAACAGCATCAAAGAGTCATTTGCAAGATAGGCAGTCAATAAACTATCTTATTTGGGACAAAGCTGAGCCAACTTTGTCATTACGTTCTCCTTAATGTCAAGTAGACAGATTTACACATTATTTTAATAGAGTGCCTGATTATTAAATATAATTAGTTAGTTTGCAGAATCCAATGAGCCGGTACTATACTCTAGCATCCTGAATGGAGGGATTCTGTTGAATGAGAAATTTGGTATGGGATCTTGTCTTTATGCATGTCAAGAAATTCACTCACTTTGAGCTCCTCCCCCACAATGGGTTACTAATGCAGTGAGGGGTGAAGAGAATTCCCTGTCCGGAAATCACATTATATGCTTTACAGAACAACACAGCAGTTGACACGGGCTCTGCCAAGAGTGGGAAAGACTTTCTGTGCTTTTTCCCCTATTCTCCAAGTGCATGCCTGTCTCTACCTATTCATTACCCTGGGTCCCACCATGACTAATGACCACAAATGGTTAATGTTTTTGGCCCATGTATGGAAATATCTGTGCTGGGTTCCTTGCCATGACTGTAGCAAAAAGATTACCTTTAAAATTTAAATGAAAAGCATAGAAGGATTAATTGCAAGCAGTGGGCCAGAAACAACTGACAGTTGTAAAACATAGCTACAGCAAAGCCATAGTTTTACGATTCATCAGCCTCTGTTTGTATACTGTATGAGTGGTAGATTGTGTATTACTAGAACTATAGTGTGTGATGTTGGCCAATAGCCTTAAAGAAAAATGACTTAGATGATGCTAAAGTTATATTAGAAACATGTATATTTTATTTAAATGAATTAGGTACCATTTGAATTCCCTTGAACATTGACTCATCCGAGGTCAGTTGATTTGTCTGACCATATTGTTTTGATTTATTATGTATGTCCAAAAGTCAAATAAGAGGGTTAGTTGTTTAATGGCAATTTAGCCTAACTTGCAGAAGACAAAGTTACAGCAATAAAATAATGATAAAACAATAATAATGAAGAACAATGAACAACAGATAATGAATTAGCTCAGAAAAAAAGAAAAGCATGCTAAAATGAAAGTTTGGAATTACACATATTTTTGCATCATTGTCAAAACAATATAGATAATGTGCACTACCCTCAAGGTGACAGCCAGCATTAACCATTGACTTTGATTAATTTAATTTAACAAGGTATAATTTTCAGGGAATAGAGGGAGTACAAGTGGAGCTGCTCATTTTATGGAAAGAACTTACTGCATATGACTTAAGTCTTATTTAATTGTGTGTTGCTTTGTATAGTTTAAACTCCCTAGAGGACCCGTTCCAATGAAAAGCTAGCTCTGCAGAAGCCTGATAACGACCCCTTCATTAGAATCAGGTGTGTTGGAGCAGGGAGACATCTTAAACATGCAGGGCAGTGGTCCCCCAGGACCGGGGTTGAAGACCTCTGCCCTAGAGCTGGCAGACATGGTTTCAAAGTCAACCTAAGTAACTTTAACTTGTTTGATTGACGCGTGTGCCATCAGGGCTAAATCTCGACTCATGTCTGAAAAGAGTCTTGTGGTTAAGGTGCTTCAAGAAATCAATAAATCTAAGGGAGGAGGCTTACACATGTAATCTTCAAGAATGTGTTATTGCTGGCATCTTCCCGTATTGTCTATTCTGTATCAAGCTGGTTGTGTATCTGCATTTGATTACAGGTAGGTTATAGCCAGATGCAGTCAGGAACAGGAATTCAATGTGTATGCTGCTTTAATGAATCTTTATAAAACAACAAGAAACATTATAGCTATATGATGACCTGTATAAAGATGGTGTCTTTAGGCCGTCCATGTTATGTGTATGAAAGTTAAAAGCTAGAGTATAGGTACATATTCTGAAAATAATTAAAATGTAAGAAACATGCGTGGGGGGACAACAATATCTTCCACCACCCCCCATCCCGACTCTCTCCGAGTTATATTGACAGCTTGTTTGGGTGACAGAGAAGTAGCTGACTGGATTTTTTTTTTTTGCAAAGAAAATCCAGAAAACATGTTTCGGTTAATGCAACTAAATGTTGTTTAGCATCAGATAAAATCATTATGACACAAATAGAGGAAGTTATAACTATCCATCCCTGTTTACTATTAGGAATGTGCAGCTGGATAGATTTGATAGTCCTATCAGTGACCCCATCCATAAACAACAAACAGCTGTGCTAAGCTAACTCCGGGGGCTAGCTTGCACAAATGCAAATAGCATGAGCTGTAGGAGTGGCACAACACATTAAAGCAGCAATAACCACAGCCAATATTACATTTTGCCCTATTTATTTATTTATTTAATATACATGACAAATTAGACAGTGTTTCTTATAATGTAACACACACATACACGTTAAGATATTATGTCAAATATGTGTTCTGCATGACACAATAGTTATGTATTTCAATTTGATTTCAAAATAGCTCATGGTAACTTTCAAACATGCACAATATGTCTTAAGCCACACATTGCCTTGCCCCTCCCCTCAATGAAAAGAAATATCCCTAATTGGGGATTTTCCAGAGCCTACATAGATTTTAGTATCCTTGGTAACCTTGCAAAATAAGGGTTGGGCTTCGTTAACGTGTTGGCTGTAATAAAAAAAACAGCATGTCAGAAAGACCAGCATGTTGTGGTCTCCATGGTGATTGTCTCAACTGCACAGTCTTACAAGCAACTGGCCAAATGCCCTTAAGGCCCTGAGCAATGCAGTTGGACTACAGTACCTACTATTAAATGGCTTAGTAAGCACTATAGCATTGTAGGTGGTTTAGCATGTGTTGTTTAAGAGATTACTCTGTTCAACATTACTTCGAAAGATGAAATACATATAGTATTACGTCACTACAGTGTAGCCACAGTCTTTAATAAAGTTTTGCAAGTCTGCAGATGACGGTGGTGACTCAGACCTTGATTTAACCTTTATTTTAACAAAGGCAAACCAAATGCATCCGTAAAAGCAGTTGGTTGCTGGTATAAGATGGTTAATAAGATGTCCGCTGTTCCGCTCTGTTCCACTTCAGCTTCACCACTTGACCGGGCACACAAAACAACAACACGTTGTCATCTAAAGGAGTTGGATGGATGGCAGGAATCCTATGACGATGCCAAGAGGTTCTAATCCAGGCTGGGAACTGCTTTGCCAACATACCGCAGCTTGGAGCGGTGCACCCACGCTGCAGGTAAAGAAAGCTGTGGACTGCACGGAAAGAGAAAAAGGGGGAGTTGTGAAGGGAGTTCACAACACGCCAGTGACTTCTGGATCACCTGACGCCCCACTCTACCCGCTGAGCCATTGTTGCCCACATATGCATGTATTGCATTAGGCTGCACAAGGGCACGCACGCACACATACACGCGCACACACACACTTGCTTGGGTAAGATTAAGGATTAAACTAAAAGTAATGAAATCTCCAGCATTGCACCTACTCTCACCTCTGAAAAAATACTTTCCATGGGGTCTGGCAATGTAATTAACTGTGCAGAGAGCTGCCCAACCATCTACAAGCACTCCATCCACCTCACATTTACTCAATACACCTCCTGTTGTTGTTATGCAGTTTGAGCTCAGTTTGTCCTCGCTGGTGTATTGAACCAATCTTTGGAATTTGGTCAGGAAGATGCCGGCCAAATATTTCATGTTTGTGTGGCCCATCTTTCGCTTTCTTGGCGGCACTTAGCCGAGACAGGGAATGCACCCTTGAAAACATGAAATACAGCAAAGATAACTTACCGTAAAGATTACTGACTCAAGATCGCTTGCCTGTCATCTCTCACTGTAGCCAATGGGTGGGCGGGGACAGGCAAAGTTAGCAAAAGTAGCTAACTTCCCCGAAGATGGGGTAAGAGGCCCCTCTGCCTTCATCTTGATTTATACAGTAAGCGATTGTGTTTGTTTTTTATTTATATAATGTTATTTATGCAACTTTTTTTGAAATATTGATTTTATGAGATGACTTTATTTAATTTAACTGCAACGTAACAGATAAACAAAGCAGGGATGATTAGTCTACTCTAGCGAATAATTCAAGATAGCTCACTGGCGCTACAGCAGGCTAATATCGCTAGCCACAATGTTAAGTTATAACATAAAGTCAGGCAATTAGCCTTAGTTAGACTGAAATTATATTTCTTGGATATTATGTTTTTGTGTTAGATTACTATTCAAAATCACACATTTCCATGGGGGGGCATTTTGTGCCTTACCCCAAATGTCCTACTCTTACATTTTCACGTATCACAAAAAATGATAAAGGTTATTTTTTGTTCAAATGAATGCACTACCCTCCATATAATCCTCATATTAACAGTAAAATGAAGTGTGTACATGTATGTCCTACAAACACAGAGGCTTATCTTCTACTGTACACATATTACATCAATTTGCAAATGCTTTTGTTTTACTTTATTACACTATTAAAATGGAAAAATATTTTCTAACATTAGCAAGGTCACTACCATCACTACCATAAAAATGTGTTTCATCCAGTGGTCAGGAGGATAATTAAAGTAGGGGAGGGGTGGCACTTTATCCCTAGGGGGTGTCTTAACCCACGCTACCCTACGTGTGTGGCCCATGGGCCATGGTTTCCTGGTCTGAGATGCTGCTGCATAGTGTGACATCTAGTGGTAGACATGATCATATATAGTTCCTTTAATTAAAATAAAATATGATGTTACATTGAACAATTTCAAAAGTTGTCAGTATGGAACATTAAACATTAAATAGTAATACAGTAAAGTATTGTAATGTATAGTAATATATATATATATATATATATATATATATATTATTGAGTTAGCGCCACACTGCTAAAATTGCCTTATGGCCTGTCGGGTGGGATAATCAGAATGTGTAGTTTCTCGAGACAACAAATTAATTACGGTATGTCGTATCATAGTAGTGATAATAAACATACATTTTAGACAGGCGGGACTAATATTATTTTATACAGATGTGCACATGCCAGCTTTATGTGGAACACATTTTGGCTCATTTTATAACTCAATACCTTGTCATATTGAAATATTCAATAACTATATCAGCGTGCGTGCGTGCGTGATCCAGTCCATCGAAGTTAAGCCTGTGTACGTAAGGGCGGTAACATGAATATCTTATATTGAGGAGGGTGTTCTGTCCACAGAGTCTGTTTTCAATGTGACAAGATTGGATCAAAGACCAAAATACAAAAACATATGAAACACTAGATCCGTATGCGGGTGACTTTCATTTGGACAAGGTATCGGAGGAAGGCACAGTGATGTAATTATTAAACAACACAAGACCTTCACAGGCAAGCGAAAACCCATACCCATTAATTACAGGGGCTTTCAAGGCAATTTCATGCCACACACTAGACCACTTATAGTGCATCTGGGATACAGACTGACTGTGATCTAAAGTAAAACCATACAGCCTATCAAACAGGTTGTCTTCTGGCTTATTTAAATATTATTTATAATTATTTATTATATTTACATATGGCGGTATTATAAACTAAATTAATATGACATTAATAATCAGCACAGTATCTAGTAAGGATGCCCCCTGGGCGCCTCCCTAGGGAGGTGTTCCAGGCACATTCAGCTGGGAGGAGGCCTCGGGGAAGACCCAGGACTAGGTGGAGGGATTATATTTTATATGTGTAATATATGAACGTCTCGGGATCCCCCAGTCAGAGATTGCTAATGTAAAGTGAAGTTTGGGGTCTGGCGCTGCTGCCCCCACAACCCGACCTCGGATAAGCGGGAGAAGATGGATGGATGGATGGATTAATAATCAGCAATTATAACACTTGAGCAGAAGCAGATTTGTAATTTACTTTATTACAACTTTATCACCTCTGAATTACATGATGTTCAAGATGGAATAATAATTTGGTCACCATACTTAATTAACCAAACCTGTACTGTTTCAACATCCATTGTGTTCCACTCTTTCCCAAAATTGCACATCTAATGCTTGTATGACACTAGTAAAAGTAAATATTTAGATTAATCTGCAAATGTATCTTGCTAGACTTCGAAGAGTCTCATGCACAATGATGAATGAAGTAAACTGCATAATGAAACTATAACCTACCCACAAGGATTACTACCACAGACTCCTTAGTACGTTTTCACTGTATCTTACAATAGTGTTTTGTTTAAAATATGCATGTATGCAACAACCTACCATTCACTTAAAATATGTATTTATTTAAAATACAAACTCTTTGGGACCCTGTAAACTCCATAGAATGAATGTACCAGACACTGGAAGCAATAAAGAGGGTTTCCTTTTCATATAGGGGTGAGAACGTCCTTGACACTGGGCAACCTACGTGCTATGTTCTTTTGTTGACTGTTATGTAATTTGTTCTTTTTGCAATCTATGCCCAGCAGACTGAAGAGCCACAAGGCTTCATCTTACTACAAGTCACCCCAAATATATTCCACTCCTGTTGAGGCAAACGCCTGACGTCATCGGTTACATCTCAGAGATCGGATTCACAGTATTGCACAGTGTCTTCCCTCCGTCATCCTAAACTTCCATTAGGTCACAAGCCACGGATAGTGTCAAGCGAGACAGTGAGAAAACACTCTGTGGTCTGTCTGCTCTACATGCTCCTTGTGTCTTTGCGTGCATGAGCTTGGTTTTTCTGTTACTAATAGGTCCGTCAGTGAGATCTAGACCACCGCTCTGCAGGCTTTTCACCCCATAGGGCAAGAGATTACGCAGGTTTATTCTGTAACACGTGAGCTCATGGCTAACGCCAAGAAGCCCAGACATCTCAGCATTAAAAGCCTTCCTGTAACATGTCCTCTAAATGTAGTGCTGGATGAGTTATATTTTATTTGCTGTTGTCATTATGCATTTGTGCAGGAAAAAAAAAAAAGGAGAGAGCTGCGAACCACTTGTTTAAGATCTAAAGGCACTACTCTAATTGGCAGTGAGCGAGGGTCATATTCCGTTCAAATTTGCCTGGCTGTCAATAAGCCTGTCCATGGATCGCAACAGCCCCGGCGATGCATGAGGTAAAGCATTAGCTGATAGCTGTGGTATGAGGTGGGCTGACGTTATTGTTGGAGAAGAATGGCGTACGTGTTTGAATGTATGCAGGTTAGTGTGTGAGGAGGGGGGGGGTGTTAAGTTTCAGATTACCTTCCTCATCATTCCAATGCATTTTGTAATACATCACACTGTCATTAAGACAGTGATTCCTCATTCCGTTTTTGTGTTTTTGTTTGACAGCACCCACTTTGACACAAAGATATGTATTCTGCCGCCAATTTGTCATCTGGTTTCTTCACAACAATTCATTCTTTTTACATTCCCTATTTGTCGCTACATGCTCGCTTCATGTATCTGTATGTGTATGTGTGACAATAAAAGCACCTTAACCGTTACAGTAAAAGCCTTGAAAGATGTGTTGTACCACTAAGGGCTGACAGAGACACCATATGAGTCAAAATGGGATTGAGCCTCTGAGTTCTCTTTAAGCGGCTATGTAAACAGATGACATGTCAAAACATTGTTTGGACTACACCACACATCGCACACACTGTAATAACAGAATATGTTCACAGTTCACTAGAGATGTTGAAAATGGGGCTTATTTCACCTTGGTTTAAAAAGTGTAGTAAGTGATGCTGGAGAAAGATTGTTGATATTTGAACTCGTCAAAACGTAAACACTTTTTTTATTTATTTCATTGCTCTGCCCCTCACACTGGACATGCATAAGTAGTCTATGCGAAAGGTTTTTGTGGATACATAGTGTCCACACCACTTTGTTTTCATATTTACAGAGCTTGGGCTGTGTAGGGCCAAAAAAAATCGATCTATTACCGTACCTTTAATTTTTGTATTTTATATTCTTACAATGGAGCATTGTAATTTACAACCAATCGGCGGTCCAATACTATCATGAGGAACTATAATCATTATACATTACATTCATTATAGACGATATACAGTATATTATCTAAAAATACCTTTCTCTAATGTGGAAAGTAGAATTCACACCATTGCACTATTATCATATTGTATACAGATACAGTTATAATATTCACATTTGCAAAGATAGTTCACCCTTGGTTTGGATCAATATAATGATTGATTATATTGATCGGCTAAAGTCAGACTGTGTGTACGGTATGTATGTACATTATGTATATGTATGTATTGTTACGACCTGGCTCATGGGCCGTAAACCAAACATACCTAACAAACAGAATAACCCAGAATGAGGTGTGAAAGTCTGTAAGTGTATGTACTGAATATATGTGGTGTGTGTTGCATGCTGACCAAACTAAGAAGCCAAAACCAACAAACCAACAGAATGTGTGGTGCCAGGAGAGTCACTCAGACAGTGTGCTGGAACACACCTATCTAATAGGCATGCCCAGGTGCCCTTAATCAGCCTAATTAGGCTCTTTACAGCCACTGAAGACCAGAGGCCTGCTGAACCACGGCAGGGCCGTGACAGTGTGTATGTATGTAGCCTACTATTTCTTTTGTATCGTAACAGTAAATATTGCATCTAAGAGCTAATAAAGAATCTAAGAAATATTTACAGTATCTCTGCATGTTTTACTCAGACTTTCACATTTTTAACTTGAATCAATTGGCTATAAAAATAAATGTATCCTTGGTAAGAGGTTAACGCTATTAGCTCATGCAATGTGGAGTCCAAACTCTGACTGCAGTGACTTCACTACACTGAGGCCTAAACTTAGGCAGCCAAGTGGTGTTACTAAAACAACATGCCGTTTCTCCATTACACACTTGTTTTTGTTTTTGGGAGAAAGACAACAATAGATGGATGGCAAACATGGAAAACATTCATGTTCGCCATTCCCATTTTCCTTAACCCTACACCGTGAAAAACAAACTCATGTTATTTTGTATTGCTATTTCAACAACGGTTTGCCCAATGACTCGGCCAGATCAAATACAATGTCCAGAGCTTTGTGAAAGCCCTGCCGTGGCTGTGGCTGGTGAGAGTTAGCCAAAGAACAATATGGCCAATATGTTTGACTTTATGTAGTTTGTCAACATCAGACATCTTGTACCCGAAGCAGACCGTGGGTCGATATTAACTGAATTCACTGATATTCATTTGACAGAAGGTGCATAAGCGTACAATCACCGGTTCCACCTTTGCAGTAAGAGAATGCCTCCTGGGATGAGGAAACATCTGTGCTAGCTGTAGCCGGAACTGGCATCTGACATTCTGAACAATAACTCTCAATAGTTCTCCTCTTGAGTCCAGAGCCATGAAAAGATCAGAGTTACGCCAACGGAAGTTGGAAATTGTCAACGGTCACATGGTTCATAAAGAGGCAAAACCTGTGGCAAAATAGTTCCAGGAAGTGTTTGGTGGGCAATTTGAATATATATATATATATATATATATATATACACACACAGATATATAACTTAATTTTTTGGTAATAAGTAGTAATAAATGCACCAATTTACATTATTAAAAATAACTTATAGGGCACTTTTAGTGTTTAGGCTAACTTTCGGGAACTATTTTGAAGCTCTGTTTCTGTGAAAAAACGGATGACTCTACTCCCTCTTTAAATGGCTTTCATTGAGTCTATAAAGCCATTCAAATACCATTCCAGCCACGCTCTGATGAAACTGCATTACTATGGCTCCATGTCATTGTTGGCACTGGTTACCAATAACTGCCTCTTCTTCCTCTCAGTTATGACGCCGTTCCCTAGAGCAAACCGTGAGAATGGAACTTCCTGTCTGTTGGGCTAAAAACACCCTTCACGCCCTGTTCAGTTAGCTTATCACCCGTCATAGACCCTTGTCAGTCATGTGTTTATGACATATGATATGTGAGGAAAAATGTTACATCTCATAAGACAAATAAGCATGTGAGAGAATAACAAATAGCATGTGACCTCTCGTGTTTAAGTGAAGGTGGAAACTAGTGATGGGCATTCCGTCTCTTTTTGGTGAGCCAGCTCATTAGACTCAGTTCAGCAATGAGCTGAGCGGACTCTTTTGGACGTATATCAATAGCCTAACCATATAATTTCCACAATATACCATTCTTTTACATTGTTGTTAGTATAAAAAACATCAGATTTTGACATGCACGTTGATGGTTGTAAAGCCAATGGTCTTTCAGTTAGTGAATCAACATTTTTGTTCACATATTTAATTTAAGGAGAAATAATTAAATAACTTGGAATTGGCATTTGTGTCAGATAGGTTATAAGTAGAGGTTCTAAGCTTTCTACTGATCATGGCTCTGCATAGATATCCTATTGTTGTCAGAAGAGGCCTACACCAAAGACGACAGCAGGTTAACGCGCGTGCAGTTAATACTTGCAAGTACATGCTATCAACTACCTGTGGGCCTGAACAAGGAACAGAATTCACAACTATAGCCTGCCGTGAAGGAAAGCTTGACAGTGATTCCAACACCTTCCAACAGCCCGCACCCATTCCCGACAGATAATTGATAGCCTATTATTCTGTTTACCATTGTTCGCGAAAGACCCATGACTAGTGGAAACATCTGAACTGTCCTTAGGCTCCCAAACAGAAGGCTAGCCACAACAAACTGTGGCCACACAGGGCCACGCAGGATATCACACTATAAGAGAACAAAATGAACATTCTGGAGTTCCGTTACTCTAATACAGTCGCAATCAATACTCGTTGCTAACCCATATTGCTTAGTAGCAATTAATCAGTGTTCAAAAGGATGGCAATTACCTTTAGGAAACATCAAAAAGATCAACAATCATTATTGACTCAGGAACATCTTGGCTAAATCTTGGCATCTTTGCTAAATGTATACGCAAAGATAAACTTTGCGTATACATCCAGACTGGATGCCGACTAGCAACACAGGTTTAATACAAGGGGGAACCTCCGGTGCTGAGAAATGAATACAACACGGGAGTGCCAAACCCTGCATTTCATCGAATGGCCGCTTGAGGCTGGCTGCAAAAGGAAGTCAATCCCCAATGTAAAAATATCTGACTTTACAGCAAAAATTAACATGTTCATAGCTTGGCTCAAAAAACGGTTTTGGTCTCGCTAGTCTTTCCTTTCATGCCAACTGCTCGGAGGGTGAAGTATTTCACAGTTCATCAGTTAAAAATATATGTTCAATGCATTTATCTCATTATAATGTATATGGGGCATAGGGGGGCGTTACAGGCGGAGCGAGGTACTACAATGATGGTGACGGCCAGAACCAGCACAGCGCATTCTTGTTCTTGAGAAAAGCTATGGATGACGTCGCAGAGGGCTTCTCCATTTACATATACGCTATGGCTTAATAACATCCATCAGATACCCTCTAGTGATAGATTCCAGCCTCCGATCCATCAGATTCATTGAACACAACGTGAAAATGGCCTCCTGGGGCTACTTTATCAGGCCTGTCTAGTGTTGTTGTGACATGCAGAGATTTATTTCCAACTGTAGGAGGTCACTGCTAGCCTCACGAGATTATCCTGATCTCGCGAGCTTCAGTTTAATTTCGCCGTGATAATCAGTCTGGAAATCCTCAGAATCATTTTGAATGTGTCCGAGTGGCAACTGAACTTTCCAATCAGGGTCGTGTTTATAGCTATACGGGCGTGGTTTTCCAATCAGCATCGTGTATATAGCTATACGGGCGTGGTTTTCCAATCAGCATCGTGTTTATAGCTATACAGGTGTGGTTTAGGTGTGCCGAGCATAGTGCCAACAGCGAAAACGACCAGATGGATCATCCAATCAACTGCCAAGTATTTTTTTGAAAGAACAGCCATTCACAAACAGTTTCAATGTACGGCTCCTCGTGATGGACATGTGACAACAATTCCTCTGGCATGTCAGGTTTGGTCCCTGCTGTAAGATTGTATAGTGTTGTTGTGACATTCAGGGATTTATTTCCAACTGTAGGAGGTCCCTGCTGTAAGCCTTGCTTTAACAACATTATAGTAAGGGCTATTTCAGAATGGTGTATTTGAATTGAGGCTTTCTTTTCAATATATGTTGTGGTGTTATGATGCAGTCTACACAACAGCTGCTTAGAATAGGACCCATAGACATCATTTTGCAATTTGGAAACCTTTTTTAAGGAAACTGGAAACTTTTTTTGTACGGTTGTTGCCATGTACGTCAAAATATTGGCAAAAAACTAAAAAAGTCTGAAGTTTACATAATAAACTAAACAAATATGTAGTATTCCTCTTAGCACTATCTTGTCGTAGCAGCTGAGAGATGGAAAACAGCAGTGAGATGATCTTACAAGATGAGATTAATAAGAGGGGCGAGGAGTGTTTGACTGTCTCCCAGTTTCCAAGGTCATTTGTCATTCTCATATTCCACATGCAGAGGATGCTTGCTGTGAGAGGGGAGGCGATGCTGCATAGACAGCTGCTGATTGATCACCAGCGTACATACAATCTTCCAATTTAATCCACCCAAACAGAGCAAATGCAGAAGCCTCTCTGGCCATCTCTCTTTCAACTCCTAGCACTACATCTGAAACTGTCTGGAAATGGGTTTGCAAAAAATACAAAAATCTAGTAAAAGGAACTAGTACAATGTCAGAGATGGCAAACTTGTGCCGCCCGCTGTCATGGGAAGCTGTCAGCTGTCAAGATAAGATGTGAAGTAGAGCTTCAAGACACTCCTTCACCCCTGTAGCTTACAGTCACAAACATTTCTTCTCTAGAGACGCAAATAAAGGGAGCCCTGATAGAAGTACCACTGTATACTGTTTAACGTGACATTTAACAAGCTCAAAAAGCACCATTAGAGCAGCTTGACCTGTCTGTAATAAGGACACAGTGGTGTCATTACTGACAACAGCCACTGTGACTCATGCTTAAGATGAATAGTGGCAGAGGAAACACACCTGTATATAGAAACTGTTGTGATAATACTATAGGACGTTAAGTATCGCATTGGCGTCAATGCATAACCATAGTGTGTGGACACTTCACATTTTTAGAGGTAAAATCCTACTGAGAAGAGTTTTAGAGTGCTTTTTGACAGTCCAATTGATTTTGAGCATACTGCGTGAATACTATATACACAGTACTGTGCATGTGTGTGCGTGCGTGCCTTAAGTACACACTTGTATTTATCTAGTATGGATCTCTTGCTTGTTGAACACCCATTTTTATTCTTACTGTAATGTGGATGTAGCTTTATTCGTGTTCTTTTTGCTTTATTATTGCTGGGATCCTTTTTTGTCTTTGCTGTTACTGTAACATGATTCCCAGAGCCATGAAAATAACAGAGTTACACCAACACATTTCGAAATTGTCAATGGTCACATGGTTCAAGGAGAGGCAAAACCTAAGTAAGTAAGTACATTTGATTTGTATAGCATATTTCACAGACAGCAGTCACATGGTGCTTCACAGAGGTATGCAATGTCAATAAAAAAATGAAAAAATACAAGTTGCAATACATAATGTGGCACAATAATTTCCAGAAGTGCTTGGTGGGCAGTTTGAATATATATATATACAGATATATAACTTAATTTTTTGGTAATTAGCAGTCAATAAATGCAGCTATTTACATTTAAAATAAAATGTATAGGGTACTTTTAGTATTTAGGATAACTTCCGGGATCTATTGTGAGGCTCCGTTGCTGTGGGGAAAAAAAAAACGGTCCATTGGAGTGAACAGAGATGACACAACTCTATCTGTACATGGCTCTCGTTGAGTCTACTTGCTTACTATTTTGAGGCTCCACGAGCCGCCATTGCTGTGAAAAAAACGTCCATTGGAGTGAACGGAGATGACGCAACTCTGTTCTTTCCAAGGCTCTGCCGATTCCTAGTCATGGTTGTGCACAATGAAATGTGGTAGCTGTGCATACAGGTTGGCATGCATTTGTGGAAGCTGTTTATTGTGCTCATTGGCCTTGTTGCTCAGCGATGAAACTGTGCTTCATGTGAAACTTGGTCTAAGATAATGACACCACCCTGTTCCTCATCTCACATCCTTCTTCTCTCAGCTCTCTCCCGTTACGCTGTCACAAAGAGTGAGTCACACAAGTGCATTACCTCGAGGATTGGTTTTATGGATTTAGTCACCTCCAAAAACACGAGGTTTTAGAACTGTAGTGAGGTCAGGCCCCTGTCTGAACTAGCCTGTCAAGACACGTTTAATATACACTGACATGTCCCCCATTAAAAGATACTTTGCCCTCTCTTCGTGCGAGAGCAAGCTTTTTCTCAAATAACAATTTTGTTAATTCAATGTGTTTTTGAGCCACGATGTTCTCTTTTTCGCTGTTGACAATAACTTTTGAGAATGAGGCAGCCATTTCATGACACCAGAATCACACGACAGGGATATAATATGCTGGCTGTGGTAACTGGTTGTGTTAAAATGTAGATTAAGTCTTAACATTTGTCGTGGGATGAGGTTTGCAAAGTTGGCAAAGGTGGGGATAGCTTGCTGTCTCCATTTATTTTACTGCCGTGATGGAGGTGGTTTATAACTGATTGTACAGGACGAGCAGTCCTAGAGAAGGAATCTGACTGGTCAAGAAGACATTTCTTCTATCCTTTAACAGCCAATAAAACGCAAACATAAAATACTTTAAACTAAACAGTGGCATTGAAAGATGTTTATGTTACCATAGGAAACACTGCACATGATGCCAGAGACGACAAACTGATGATACCTACTAATTTAAATACCTTTTATCTGCAAAATGTTGTACAGAAGAACATTTGTAGGCATAACGCCCCGGTCACACTGCAATCGACTAGCAGCGACGAGAGACAATGGAAAGTCAATGAGATCCAGCGGCTTTAGGCGACGACATACGAAATAACGTTCAGTGACGCAAAGTGGGCGGCTACAGAGTTAAAAACTTCAGGTGACGCAATTGACGACTACCAACACGAGATAAGGATACGTTGACTGACAGATTGACTGAACAATTTAGGCTGGGAAATATACAAGAGGGATACCTAGGCAACCAAAGCCTGGAATGTAACAAGAGACTGATTGTCAGCTACAAAGCGACCAGAGCCATGTAAAGAGAGAGTTCTGTCAACTCTGCTCACTCCAATGGACCATTATTTCACAGCAAATCGTGGAGCCTCAAAACAGTTCCCGGAAGTTAGCCGCAAATACTGCAAGTAAGCTGTACATTATATTGTAAATGTACATCGATGCATTTATTGACTAATAATGGCAAAAAAATGAAATTTATATCAATATATATCGATTCAAAATTCCCACCAAGCACTTCCTGGAACTGTTTTGCGTCTCCGTGAGCCACGTGACCGTTAAAAATGTTGAAAGTTTGTCGGCGGGACTCTCTCTTTCATGGTTCTGAAAGCGATTAGTGATGAGCGGGTCACTTGCAGTGTGTCCGGGGCTTTGGAACCACAACTACAAAACACAACAGAGCAATGGTGGTGTCAAAGTAGCAAGTATATAGGATACTGTATGCGCAGACTGTTACTAATGCAAATATGAATCATCTTCATTTGAAGTGTTTGTTAAGCCTGATTATATTTCATGACATCATCCACAAAATTAGAAGGCACAGACATTTTTATCTGTTGTCTGAATGTTCAAAAACCCACACATTTAAACAAGTGTATTAAAACTCTGTATTGATGATACAGTATAGTACATTGTTCTAGCAAAACATTAAAGAAACATTCCATTAGAGACCTAATTAAAGAGTATTTGATACCTTAAACATTACAGTAGGACTTACTGGTTTATTGTTTACTGCAGAACAAAATGTGGTCGTACAGTAGATTTGCAGCGAGCGTCTATATTATAGCCACGCTTGACACACGGTGACGAGCCAGATTTTACAAGCAATAAGGTATAAATGGCTTATGATTTTATATTGGAGATATGTGTGCACGCGTGCTGACAATTCTAACAATAAATAATTAGCCTCATAGCTTCATCTGAACATACTGAAAAGCACCAATGATGTATGATCTATTCATTTACTTATATACAACTTCATGAAAAGCTCTTAACAATCTGCCAGAAGTCCAGCCTTTGAAATGGTAATTCAATAAACCTTGACGATGAAGAAAATAAATTAACCCAAGCAGGACACATCACTTATCTTAAGAAGGGCTTACCGTACGCTTTTAATTATATACTGCATCTTGGTAGAAGGTAAACGTTTTAGTCCCAAGTGTGCACTCACTAATTTAATTAATCTACGTCCAAAGATTTAGAGATCAGAGAGAAGCAGGTGCAGTTACTGTGTGGTCCCTTAACTAGACACTGCTCATTGGTAATCCACATGGAGCCACTGTTAATAGGGTGTGTTCTCACAGTTGTTGAATTAGAAGTCACTCAATTATATTACCTCTTGTAAATCTGAAACAATTATTGTCTAATAAAGCTTCCTTCAGCCGGGGCCCACATTAGAAAGAACACTTTGTTTCTGTACATTATTCCAGTCTGTGTCCAGGGGTTTGTTTGCATACATACTGTACATGTTCAACATGCGCTCACACACTGTACTGGACTGCAGCTGGTAGCGATTACCTGTCACAGTCAAACATTGATCCCCAATATAGCAAAGGCCCCGACGCCTTGCAAGACCTGCCGGGCTAGTAAACCGCAGGGGGGGAAGCTCAGCGACTGGCTTTTACAGCTTACACCTGCCCCTTACGGACCAGCAGAAGACTGCACTATACAGTCCGTCTATTAACTTAATTGAATAGGAGTCGACTTGTGGCAACTTGGCAAATGCCTCATACGTCTTGACGGACGGCCTTAGCTCTGCGGATGATGTAATATCAAGTCACCCATTGTACTGTACCTGTCGTTTATTTTGTTTAATACCTATTACTGCAACAGGTGAGGCATGTTGTGGAGACGCTAATAACAAAGTCAAACTCTCATGAACAACTTGAAATGTGGAAATGACTCCTCGAAGTAAAATAATCCCGTAAGCAATGGGGAGGTTTCATGTCCAAGGCATTTACCAGTTTGGCGCTTAGTTCAATGAATGTGTCAACGTTGACATTTTCTCTTACAAGGTTTTCAACAAGAATACAATTCTTCCAAAACACTTGAAATATTAATACATGCAAAACAATTCATTTTGGAAATGTTTTTCCCTCTGAGTGGTACAGTTAATGACAGGAAGCAGTTGAAACAAAAGGTTCTTTGTGCTTGTAGACCAAGACTGAATACTCAGTATAGTGGTAGACATGAGACAAGCAGTGAAGAAATCATAACTGGAGGCAAAGCAATTATTAAACTTCACAGAACTGACAGTCGACGGTAGGGAAGAGAGAGACGGATCGAGCCACTAGCAGGTCTGAACGTTCCTCCGCTGGGTGAAGAGCAGGATGTTATTTCACTGCAGCTCAAATGCGCACAGCACAGCTCACAGGTGGCATTGTTCTGATACAAGACACCTCAGGGTCCATTTTCAGTTCATATAATGCAGCGCTGGGCTTCTTATCTGACTGTATCAAACGGTGGTAAAGACCCTACTCTGCTGCATAGTTTAACACGGTAAGGTAAATTGATAAAAACAAATGCACCCATGACCATCTAGAAAGTGATTTACCTGGGTGGGGCTGTGGCACATGCAAAAGCGTCCCTATAGTACCTTGGAAGACCAGGGTTCGACTACAGCCTGCTGTAATGTCCCGGTCTTCCCTCATTCGTTTCCTGTCCATTGTCCTGCTCAATAAAAAGAGAAAGCTATAATAAATGAGAAATAGATTTTTCTTCATAGAGGTGCACCCATTGATTTGTGTCTGGAATTACCCTTAGCTTAGCCCTCATATAGGCTGGAACATTGCCTACTCCCCCATTCCATCTTACTGGTGTATCCACCGGCCTTCAGCCACCCACAAACCCAACACAACCCCAGTTACACAGCTCACCACCTTCCATCAGTGCACTTGTTGTGACTCTGTGGCTATAGGTTGGAGTTTGGGGATCGTGCATTTGCCAAGTAATAATAATAATAATACATTTTATTTAAGGACGCCTTTAAAGACACTCAAGGATGATCCCGAGTCGCCTCATGCATGGAAATGCATTGTGAACAAAGCTTAGTAGTACGGCTTTGTTGTTATTAAAGTTAGTATTTACTGTGTATTGAACTCCTTTTTTAACATACACAGAGGGCATGTTAAAAAAAATAATAATAAAATGAGTATTTGCATATATTTAGCTTCCAATAGCTGACTATACCTTTAACTCTCTTGAGTTTAAAACAAAACAAAAATATTTGTAATGCTGGTCACGACCACTAGGGGAACCCAAGATGCAAACGCTGCAGTGTCTCTTTTAACAGAAAGAAAAGAACAAAAACTGATTCGGATAAAGTAGATGTGCCAAACGGCCATTACATCAGGCCTCAGTAGCCAGTTCCCACGAGCTCGAGTATGAGGGTATAACGGGAGTCGCTCCAAAATATTCCACTCGTGAAATCTCCTCATCACACGACAGGTGAGAGTGAGGAATGATGCCCTGGAGGAGCGCAGCAGATATGCTTGTGACATGTGGGTAGGGGCCATCTTTCTGCACCTTGACAACCCTGACGCACGACGCGGTGTTGACACTGACGTGAGGTCAGCGTGTGGAGGGCACAACTGCGTGAAGCAAAAAAAGAATAATAATAACGCTGATGTCGGCGGATCTGTCCCATGCAGTCAACATCCTCCCTGTCATGAGATGGCGTGGCAGCTACACCAGCATCTTTGATGTAATCGTCCTATCTGTAACGCCATGTGTTTGTGTTTTTTTCTCATTTCCAAGGCTGACCGTTGCATCAGAGCTTACTATTATACATGCTGTATAGGTGTTCTAGTCGATTTTTTTTTTTTACATTCATTTTGCAACAAACAACTTTTTCTATGTAAATATATAGATACTGTATGCATCCTGAGCTACATCGGAACAAATCGCACTCCCTGTGTGAGCTGTCTCCTCTGGCCTTTGTTTACATAGCCGGCCGGTCTGTGTGCGCGTGTGTGTGTATCAACAAAGCATTGGCTGGTGCGCTCAGTGTGACATATAGTGGCAGAATGTCACATACACCCACTTTAACGAGATGGCTTCATCATAATTGCAATGTAAAGTGTTTACACAGTGTTGTGTGAGTGCGTGCATTAATGTGCTAACGGACTATAAGATTCCAGTCTGACGATCGGAGTTTACAAAAGACTGCCAAAATACTGCTGGGCTTTATCGAGGTCCAAATGAATGTGCTGTACAGATAGTGAAGATTATGGGTATGGAATGGACGCCAGGGCATTTCAGTTGTCAGAACTTGACAGAACTCAGAAACACTGTATGTTGGAAGGAACTGAATGTGGCAAAAGCCTATGTACACGCTGCATCCATTTAAAATGTTACATGCACTTCATAGACATTTACATCTACACGCATTCCAATTAACCATTACTATATAATTTAGTGCTTTTTTTTTCTCTGTGTATAAAGTTGTGTATTAACCGGAAGACTTTCTACTGCCCCCTTGATGCCTTTACACCACAGTCAAGAGTTTGTTACAGCCTGGCTATTGCTATGCCTCTGTAGGCTAGGATACATGTAGAGGGGACATTGTTTTAAAGGCACTATAAAATATATGGCTGACAAATACAACCCTGTTACAATTTCATGTTCTTATAGCGATATTATTGTTGATATTTTCCCTATAGCGCGTGCACTATAAAAATGTCTTTTGCAATTACATTGACACAGTACAGAAAACAGTGCTGTTTGACTCGGTCAGTAAAATGAGCTGTGCTAATATACCAATGATTTCTTTCACTAGTGACTGAGTTGCCATGTGGCCACACAATACGCCGTGTAGCTTCGGTTCAATTAGAACAACGATGTTCTGTCACACACAATGACATCAATGATTTGTCTGTTTTTGGTGCGTGTGTGTGTGTGTGTGTGTTTGGGTGAGAGATTGTTCCATGGTGGTGGTGTGTGCTGTGTTGTCAGCTGTTGGCCTGCAAGGGCTCCATGACTGATGGCTGGCAGAGCCACTGGCAAAGACCTACACAGCTACAGCCTTCACGCAGCCAAGCAATGCAGTCAGCATTCCACCAACGATGCTGGCTTGACACCGGGCTACAATGGCAGTGCACAGAAATGTATGAAGGCCTGAATATGCTTTTTTTTATAGCTTTTATGTACCAGCACTAGTAGATTATAATTAACACATTTTGAGCCATTTTCAGGTGTTCCTATGATTTCCCCAGTGTTAAAAAAAATTGATTTAAAATTAATTTAAAAACCTAACATGAACAACTAACAGCCCATAAATACGTATTGGATTCTAATTGCAAAAGTTGGAGTTAACTGGAGCTTTAAACACTAATTCCAGTGAGTGTGATTGTTTCCACTTCAAAAAGTCCCTCAAATTTTCTTATGCCAGCACGATGATTCATCAGGAAAGCTGTTGCATAACCAGACTCTTTATAACGTGTCATGAGTGTATCAGATTATAATTCCAATATCAACGCAAAGTAGATGTGAACGTGCTCTGTCCTGCTTAACACCATCATGTGGCCTACATTATGCCGGGATAGCGACACACATTAAAGATCAAATGATTCTGTGGTAACTTGATCACAGTCATTTGAAGGATGGGATACCATGAGACGGGTGTTGGTGTTTTAATTTGTGAGGGCAGCGCCAAATATGAATTTAGGCAAGCCATTTGTTCAACTTAATTCTCAGGGATTCAGGGTTGGAACAGTGATGGAATTAATTGTTTGACCAAAACATGTTTATTTGATTACATCTTTTAATGTAACTCAACCAGTTGATCAGAGAGCATTAACGCTCATTGTTTAGCTTTGTTTTAGCTTGCTTTTATCTCTTCTGACCCAGCCTTGGGTTTCTCTCTTGGTCTGTACATCTACTACAAACAGAGAACACCGCTAGAGAGACATTATCTCATCTCTCTTCAACTGACCAAATGTCAACCTCATTCGGCCTTAGTCATCAGTCATATACTATTAACAATTCCTTTAACAGTATCAACAGCTGTTCTAATACTGTAGATCTAGGAGTAACCATGTTTAATTATATCTGCACTGTGTTCAGGTAGAGAAAAACATAGCAATATACAGTAAGGAGGTTTTACGATGCTTGCACAATGCCCCAACATACGCTGACCGACTCCAACCAACTGCGACTCTTGGCGTTGGTTGGAGTCGATCAGTGTGCGCCATCAGTCGGTGTAAATTGGTGTCAGTAGGTTGGAGTTTGAAATGTCCAGTCGGGTCAGGTGGAGTTGAGGAACGTCAACACAGTTTTCCAACAAACTGCAATATGAGTGTGCCATCTTGACCACTCGCCATGTACAATGTTAGCGCACACGATTTTCATTGAAGGTGTCTAGGAGGCTATAAAACTGTCCCATTACTCATTTCACTCGCCGAGTTGTGGTACCGGTAAGAGAAAACCCAACTCGCCACAATACGCAGCAAGCCGTTTTCCAACCACCATTTCCTACCGTAATGTATCGACTTGTTTGCATTTGAGATTATTCCCCTTTTTTTTATCCAGGGTCTAACTTGTTCTGCCAGTTACAGTCTGGGGATGGTGGGGGGGATTTGAACAGGCAATTGGTTTTCTGAACATTTCCAAACAAGACTGCAGTTAACTACTACTACCAACTTTATAACATTGGTGTCAGTTGGCCAAAAGTAAAGAAATCATATGGTACATTTTCACTGCCTCAATTAACTATCCCTCTTCTAGTAACTAAGCTGCATGCAGTAAGCTTGGTTTTGACATGTTTAGAGTGGTCTTCAAACTGGCTAGCTTCCAGTGTAACACCACTCTAACAGGGGCGGAGCCAATGGGGGGCCATGGAGTGGCATGTGTCCCCCCAGACATCGCATGTGCCCCCCTTATTTTAATTGAATGATCAGTTCAAAAAGAATTACAGCATTTAAGTGGCCCCCCGTTTTCTTCTTGGCCCTCCTGTGCCCCTCCACTGAACATATTCTGGTGCCGCCCCTGCTCTCTAATCATGTAACAAGCAAGCTGTTCTCCACAAGTGTTATCCTGCTTTGTCATTGTGGAGTAGATATGGGGGCCGCACTTCCTGACAACTTTCATTCTCTAGATGTTTGGTCTTTGTTCCGAATACCAACAGCTGCACAGCTGTTTCATATGATTCATCTGGTACTCTTTGAGAGAAAACAGCCACGATGATGGTATTTGTAGGCCTAGAAGTTACTGTCGAACTTCAACATTTCAAATGCATTGCATTGTATTGGGAAAAATATAAATATATTATTTGAGTCTATTATGATTGTAATCAAATGTGATCAATTCCGCTGACACAGCTGCTCTCATTCCATTCACAACGCTGGAAGTGCTGTATAAGGGTTTGTTGACATATTACAACAACATGGATCCAGTTTGACTAAACAAATGAAGCTAAATGAACTGTGTGTGTTTGCGCGTGTTCATAACATGTACACACACTCTTGCATAACAGGTCCCGCAAATTGCCGTCCAGCCCAAAACACTACAGATGTCTGCTTTCTAAACCACTATTAGTGTTGGAGGATGTTGTTTCTTTACCATTAGAGGAGCAGCATACTGTATATTTCAGCCGACTGGGAGCAGAGTTATGCGAAAGTGGGTCCCAATATGGAATTATGATTTATGTATGATTTTTCTACAGAATCTACAGAGCCAAGCGTTTTATAAAAGTTGGATTGCATTTTTAACAGTATATATTTAAGTAGTATGTATTTGTACTGTATGTATCTGTGTTCATGCTGAAGAATGCCCAGAAGGTGGGGGAACTGATACATCAAGAACAAAGCATTGTCTCTGACATGAGGAATTCGTACCCTGGGCCACATCTATGCCCGTCTCAGGAAAGAGAAAGTAATTAATGGCTGACACTTTGTTGACACAGCCTGGTGTTTGAAATATTATGTTTCATATTTTCACAGAAAAATAAATTCCTGAGGGAAGCATTTTGGAGATGACACTTCCCAGACTTCAGGTCACAGTTTTGTTAAGAAAAGTTGGCAGACAGTTTGTGACAAAGCAGAATTTCTGAGAAATTCAGAAATAAACAAAGTGGAAATACCACTGAGATGGTAGGGTGTTGGTGGATGGAGCATTTGACCATCACATGAGCAACATCTTCTTTCAGTCCACTGTTCACTAGGGACGTTCCTAATGACTCATTTCCTGGTCGTTTAAATTAAAATTAAAATTTAGACTAGTCTAAAAGTAAGAAAACACTCAGAAAACAGTCGAAATGTATCAAAGTCTATAAGGCAAAACATGTGCATGTCGGAGGTGAGAATGTTTTCTAGCTGCACTTCAAAAGTTCACTTTCGAGTCAAGTTGTTGGAACGGGGTTAGCAACAATCTGTTCATTTCTCTGCTGTGAGCCATGTCTGTCTCTGCAGTTTCACCACTCTGAAAGCGTGGAATCCAAAGCACTCCCAACTTACAGCGTCAACAGCATTTCGAGTACAGACAGGGAGAGACTGACTGACTAAAAAATAAACAAATTATAAGTTTAACAGACTAGTATTTCTGGAACCGACTAGCGAGGCTGGAAAAGTTTAACCGACTAATCGCGCACATCCCTACTGTTCACCGCACCAAATTGGGATGGGGAGTATATTTTATGTGCTAATGTGTTGAGGGTTATATGTAAGGTCTATCGCCAATACATGATTCAATTATTTGATTTAGTTGTTACATTAATTTATGCCTTTGAGTTATTTTAAATGTTTTACATCCAGTCAATCACAAACGTGCTTCTACTGCGTATGTTTTGCTGCATTGAGTGTTGACTCTAGGTGATATCCTGGCCCCAGGTTTGAGTTACAATGCCTCTGTCATGGGGAGGTATCCTGTGTCAAACCTCAAACATTAAGAGACCCAACCAGGCAGGAGCGCTTGAGCTGAGGTGCAGCAGCCAGCAATACTGTTTCTCTCCGGTGTTATCGCAGTGCCATGGCAACCCACCGTGGGGGTGCGGGCCACTTTGACACTGGCAGAGAACTATGGGGTGGGGGGTGCTGGGTTTGGGGTGGGGCAGAGGACTCAGTCAATGCATGAGATCAGCTGTTGCCAAACACCTACACACTATATTCACACGCATGCACAGCTTCCAAAGTAACAGGTCAGACAAATATTGCCCTAATATTTCCCTGTGTTTTTCTTCGTCTCTCTCTCTCTCTCTCTCTCTCTCTCTCTCTCACTTTGCAACATCTGCAGACTGTCGCCGAATGCAATGTGGCCTACGGGGGGAGAGAGAGAGAGAGAGAGAGAGAAGGGGGAGGGAGAGATAGGGGGAGAGAGAGAATGAGAGGGGGAGAGTCCTGCCATCTCTGTTCACAGCAACGAAGCCTCAAAATAGTTCCCGAAAGTTAGCCTAAATACTAAAAGTACCCTATAAATTCTATTTTAAATGTAAATAGGTGCATCTTTGATTACTAATTACCAAAAAATGTAGTTATATCTGTATATACACTGTATATATATTAAAATTGCCCACCAAGCACTTCCTGGAACTATTTTGCCACAGGTTTTAGGCCTTTCCATGAACCATGTGACCGTTGACAATTTCGAACTTCTGTTGGCGTAACGCAGTTCTTTCCATGGCTCAAAGCATTACAATGAGATGATGCTAAGGTAACTAAATGTAAGAAAATAATGTGTCTGCTTACCCTGGGCCCTGAGATATTCTGTTTACACTTCTATTAACAATGAAAATGTATTACGCAGGTACATGCAGTGAGCGCATGCTCCTCCATTGAAGGGTGAAAAACAATGTGCAGCCAGCCAGCATAGCGTCTCTACTTCTGATTTAATCCACTTGGTATGTTCTCACAAAACGTGGAGCTCACCTTGTCTCAATATATGGTGACATCACCCGATACCGCTGAAGCAATGAGCAAGTGTATTTAATAGATGTTAACTAGCAGACGAACATGTTCCCAGAGGGTGTGTAATTCTAATTGCATGATGTCATAAGGGGGGGAAGGTTGTAAGCTACAGTACATGTTAGATCGACAACAGAGACAAGCACACACAAATACATGCAGCACCTGGTTCTTTGAATACAGTGCCGTACATTGTGTTACAAAGGACAATGTGCGTCATAGTATACCGACCATTCATTCCACATCATAAGAAACATGTTTATCGGACACAGATATAGTAGCGATAAGGGCTGTTGTGACTACAGTAGTACGACACCAGGAGCCTTAATAAAAGTGATTAATGTGATCGCTGTGTTTGATTTGGAGTTAGCTCAGTGATGCTAGGTCATTGTTTATGGTTCTTGTCGTCATTTATTTCTTGATTTATATTGCAAAAGTATGAAGAGCCTCTTTAGGATGTCTACGGAAAAGGTTAAATAGGTTCAATGTCAGAGGAGATGTCTCAATACTAGACATACCGTGTATCATTTTTGAGTTATTGTTTGGATGTCTCTTATCACAGATGTCTTCAATTACACCCATGACCCCTGTTAGAAGTCCAACAGTAAGTTTGAGCCTTCCAGAACGACATTGCACCTGCTCTCAACGCAAGTCATAAGACTAATATGCCTTAATTTGAATGTATACTCATTCATATACATTATAATATTATCCATCCATCTATTAATACCGTAATATTAATAAACTGTATTTATATAGTTCAACATTTTGCACCTTTGTCATTGGCAGCTGTTCTATTGACTTAAAAGGAGATTTGGAAATAATATTTGACATAGCCATGCAGCAATAAAGCCTTAAAGCAACAACTAACCCCTGTGACCTGGCGTGGTTAGCACGTCACACACATAGACCTTAACGGCAATAAGTGGGGTTAACACAGGTAGTAAAGAGTCTATTGGTCATTTGGGATATAAAACAAGAGTTAACCTATAATTATGTGCGTTTCAAGATGAGATACATACACGGGGTAACCTCCTTGGGGGGAAATAGGCTCTTTCTCTGCAGGAGGATTGGTCATTGGGTCTCCGTGAACAATCACTGAAGCACTTGAGCGGGACTACACTTCAGTAAGATTAATGGCGAGGTCAAAGTTTAAACACATCTATGAACACACACACACACACACACACACACAACATGTTTGCTGCCAAGGTGTCAGACGATCGAGAGCATCACAAACACGGGACGGGCGGCATAACTTGCACGGCGCAAACATGCCGTTTGATCACCCAGGACAGACAGAGAGAGAGAGAGAGAGAGGGAGGGGGAGAGAGAAACAGGGAGAGAAAGAGAGAGAGAGAGAAAGGCTCTTAAATTGAGACAGCTGTCAAAACAGATGAGGTTAATGGTGAAGCCCACATGGTACTGCGTATACATAACAGTACAGTAGATACACGAACCACGTGTTTCTCTGCTGTCTTGCACTCACGTGCAGTGTGTATGTGTGGTGTGTGTGTACGCGTGTGTGTTGATGTGTCCACGTGTGTGTGTTTTCTGTGTCCGTGTGTTTGTGCGTGTGTGTCTGAGTGTGTGTTTGTGTGTTGTGTGTGTGTGTTACACACAGTCACCTCCAATCTCAAATTACCCGCAGACATGAAGTGACGCCCAATTACCCAAATATTCACCCCGGGAATGAGGCATTGTACAAAGTATTTACATTACAACCAGACAGGCCAAATTCCTCTCACACACACAATGGAGACCATTTGGAATGCCTGAGAGCCGTAACACCACCCAATGTTACAGTAAACCTCAATCTGGTTGATGGACAAAAGCCCATCCCTGTATCAATGTTAAGAGGAGCATAACATTGAATGTTATGTGTAAAATAAAATAAAATAAAAAGAAAGTTAGGAAATATTAATATTCTCTTTCTACCTGTATCTAGGATAATGATGAGACCCATGGACATGATCAGCATTTTAGCCAATGTTAGCTTGTGTTATGTTTGTTTGAACGTGGAGTTATGGCCAACAATGGATGAGTACTCAAACTGTGTCATGTCCACAATAAACAAATTATGATGCTTCTGCTGAACGTAGCTCCTTATACTGTATGTGTATTTCATGGCAAATGGAGGCATATGGACCAAGACGCAACAGCAATATGCCTGTAGATCCTCTAAAGATAGAACTCCAACGCAGTGATTTTCGCTCGTGCGTTTGGGAGTGACTGCTTATCAACAGAAATCGCCAGGTTGCTGGCTGACTCTTTGGTGTATAGCCGTTGGACCGACCGATCCTAGCAACCGAAACCCGACGCTTTATCAACTTTTTCTAGCTATAAAAATGTTGAATCGGCAGCGAGAGGTTAAGGAAATCGCTAGGGTTTCCACCAATCAGAATCTAGTATAAGCTTTCAGTTTTTCTTGCAGAGTATCAATATAAAAACACAAAAACCTAATAACAGTGAGAACATTTATATATATATACTGTACATATTTATCATTTTTTCAGCAACCCAAACAAGTAAAATGTTTACTGTTTGCATTTTAACACGATTCCTCCACATCACGGAAAGCTTTGGAATAATTTTGAATGTCTCCGAGTAGCAACTTAACTTTCCAATCAACATCGTGTTTATAGCTATACGGGTGTGGTTTTCCAATCAACGTCATGTTTATAGCTATACGGGCGTTGTTTTTCAATCAGCGTCGTGTTTATAGCTATAAGGGTGTGGTTTTTCAATCAACGTCGTGTTTATGGCTATACGGGCGTGGTTTTCCAATCAACGTTGTGTTTATAGCTATAAGGGCATTGTTTTCCAATCAACGTCGTGTTTATAGCTATACGGGCATTGTTTTCCAATCAGCATCGTGTTTATAGCTATACGGGCGTTGTTTTCCCATCAGCGTCAGGCAGCACAGAGCGATACTGTTTTGATTTGAGCTAAAACTTACCAAGCGTTCTCGAGAATTACCATTTGTATTATTATTATTATTATTATTATTTATAAACACTCAAAATGTAATCATGTGATGACATTAGATTTTTCACACGGTTGCTTTATTATTAAATTCACGAGGACATTCTGTCTTACATTAACTATCATTCCAAAGAAGACGGCAAAGCCCAGGATGTTTCCAGGCCCTGCTTATACTGTACCATAGTAGTCTTGTCCAGAGCCATGGATAGAGAGAGTCGCGCCCACAAACGTTCAACAAAAACAGTTCCAGGAAGTGCTTGGTGGGCAATTTGAATTGATAAATAAAGATACATAATTGCAAATGTTGGTAATTAGTAGTCAATACATGCATGGATTTACATTTAAAGTATCATTTTTAGGGTACTTATATTTGCGGCTAACTTCCAAAAACAGTTTTGAGGTTCCACAATCCGCCATTGTTGTGAAGAAAAGGTCTATTGGAATGAACGGAGTTGACGCGATTCTCTCTTCTACATGGCTCTGGGCTTGCCTCCTTGTGCAGGGTAGTTTCTGGACAATTTATTGTTTTATTTAAAAAGAAATGTGTGATGAAATTTGTCAACAGCCCCCTAAAAATTTTATTATTTTAGGTAAAACATTTTTATAAAAGTAAAATATAGTAAGAAAGTAGACCTCGGCGACCACCTAGTTTGCCTATGCCTATAAACGCCCTTGCCCTTGTGGAAAGCTGTGTAAACCAGGCCCACACCTGGTGACCTCAGCCAATCGTGACGTCACATGCTGAGCCAAGCAGACTGTTGTCACTAATTGGCAACTGACAACGCACCTGCCTGCCTCCTTGTCAAGCCAGTCACAGCCCAGGTGCAAGTGGTGGGGCAAATGAGGTAGAGTGAGAGAGAGTGGTGGATGCAGCCAGACCACACACAGCACTGGCCAACACTAACAGCTAGAGTAAGATGAATGCTTACTCAAACACCATCATCTGACCACCACACCCAAATTAAAGCAACCCACACCCCCCCCCACTCTCTCTCTCTCTCTCTCTCT
>JAODOY010000005.1:3849553-3868246 GCA_025399855.1 Forbesichthys papilliferus | reverse complement strand
TAAAGTGTAGCTGCACCCCAGCTCTGAGCCTGACTCCACCTTTAAAGTGTACCTGCACCCCAGCTCTGAGACTGACTCCACCTTTAAAGTGTACCTGCACCCCAGCTCTGGGCCCGACTCCACCTTTAAAGTGTACCTGCACCCCAGCTCTGGGCCCGACTCCACCTTGCCCAGCGCAGTTGGAACATTGCATTTACATTACAAATGGGCTTCCCGCTTGAAAGTGTGTTTTTAACTGACAACACGCTTCTCTCGAGTTAATCGCATTTAAAAGTAGACTAGTTTAATGCACTGAGGCTTACACTGACCAACAGTGGGAGCAATTTTCAACATGGCTTTTCAGGCTACTAGGAAATATTTTACTTGTAACATGTATGTAACGACATCCAGACAACTGGAGACTATGCCTGACAGAACATTATGCCAGTGACATTCAACAGCAGGTCTGGGACCCCTAGGGGGACCTCAGAGGTACTGCAGGGGGTCATCCAAATTATTTGAGCACAAACTTTCTCTCTTAACAGATTTATTTGTCAGAAAATATACATTAACATTAATATAACATATGCTATAATTACACAAATCTGTTAATTATTTTAATGGCGTAGTTATTGGCCTTTTATACATGGCACTATGGGCCGCCCTACACATTATGGTTGGCCCGGCAACTATAATTTATATAATATGTGACTAGGGGGTTCGATATAGATTTTTTTCCCAATTCCCGGGCCTCTTAACCCCCCCCTACCACTAATTAATCCAACGAGGCAGGGAGCAGGAGGAGGAGCGGTGGGGTTTTAAGATGTTGACTTACAAACCTCTTAAATTCTCTTTAATCTCTCTTACTGCAACTCTAAAATCCTACCGGCAGCAGCTTTAACAGAGACAGATAATGACATGGAAGCAGGATTACCTGGAAGAGGGGCGATGTTGTCAAGTAATACCTCAGCACCTTGGAATGGCAACGTGACAAAGTCTGACCTGGGAAGAGAGGACAGTGGTACGGTCTACATTACACAGTACGGTGCAACACTCAATCAGCATGAACAATGTTAGACCAATCCTTAAGAGGCGTTAAAAAGACTTGCTCCCGCACAGCAGTGCTATCATTCTCAAAGGTTTGACTAAACCTCACTTTAAGGGAGCGTTAAAAGGACTTGCTCCCGCACAGCAGTGCTATCACTCTCAAAGGTTTGACTAAACCTCACTTTAAGGGAGAATCATCTGATTGTTATCCTTGACTAGATCGTTACCTTATCTGCCGTAGCGAGTCGATCTTGACTCTGTCATAGCCACCGTAGTCCACATATCTGATCTCAACCTCATTTGCTTCTTTGTAAAAGGTGATGACCTGAGATCTCCACCATGCCCCCTCTTGAGCCGGTGCTGCACAGATCACGCCCACTGAAGAGACAGACAGGTGGTAATATTAACACAGATCACATCCACTGAAGACAGACAGGACCAGAGATGAATAGCCCTGGTATAGCCTCACATTCACACTAGGGACGTCATGATACCAGAAATGTAGTAATCGATACTAATACCAATAAAATCCCAAGGTTTGATACTCATTTCGATACCACAGGGCGAGAAAAAAAATAAGGAAATATTTATATTTATATACACACAGTCTGTGTTTCAGAAAGATTTCTATTCACGTTAAAATCAATGCACATTCAAAACATTGCACTTCGACCACTGTGTCCGTGTCTTAAATCGTTGGCAATTAGGCAATTTTACTGCTGTTTATTGAAGGTACCGGGCTATGTGATTCACCAAACTAACGTTAGCCTTCCTATAGCATAACATGAAAACTATTGGCTGGAAGGATGATTCGAGTACCAACGGAGTAGCCCTGCACTAGTCTACAAGTGGATGGACGATGAAGAATGAATCTAAATGCTGAACAACATGCAGAACAATAAACGCACACAAGAGATTTGTTTCTTGTGGTTGTAACGTTATGATGTAAAAGACGACACAAATAACCTACACTCAACAGGTGAAGTGAAAGAGTTGATAGCTAACTGAATGCAGGTCCGGTGGGTAGCTGGGGTGTGTTCGATTTATTGATTGCTTGGCTGCAACAATGTTCAGGTGAGGCAGAACACGAGAGCACCGCCCCTTTGGACAACAACTGACTACTTAATTAAATGAGCCTTTTCCCTAATTCTCTGGTAATGTTGCCATCATCTCTCCGTTCGTTACTCCATGGGGAAACGCTGTAGGCTACTCGTGTGCACTGGGCTGTGCAACGCATTGCGGCGTGCACGATAATTCATACAATTCTGAAGGAGTGGCGCTCGTGATTTAGCTGAGGCAGCCCGCCATAAACTAATGTACCTAGCGGAAACACTGCCTCGTCTGCAATAGACTTAGATTAGCATTCCCTGATGTTCCATGCATTGCCTGACCAGTGGGAACCCTGCGTCACCCAACGCTCATGGGCGTCACACCCACCCTCTGCAGGCGAGGGGAGGCCCGGGGTGCCTGGCTGGGAGTAGCACAGGAACATCTGCTGGTCCAGGCTGCGCAGGGCGTGGTACGTGGGATGGGTGTGCTGCTGCACGAACACGTGGCCCGCTGACACGATGTTCACCACGATGACCTCCACTGTCACACCGCTGGGCAGTAGCAGCTGCACAAACAAACACACAGACAGACACAGAAGAGACAGGAGTCTTGGTTAAGAACCAGGCAGGTGCATCACTGGCTGGCATGTGTATTTAAATACCAAAACTCAAGTGTGTGTGAACAAAGGCTTTGTGCCAATGCGTCACGCCCACGCCGTGGACCTGCGTGCGTGCAGCCATGTCTTGTTCAAGCTCCCGAACTAGAACACTAGTAGGGTGAAGTCTTAAAATAAGCATATACAAATATTTCATTCCAGCGAATCTCTTAGTTACACCAACACTGACCATGGGGAACAATGTGATGATTAAAACATTTAAATATAAGTAACCTGCCTGAACAATAAGGAAACCCCAGAGAAATCCCTGTCTTGTTATGTGCCAAGTTGTAGACTTTGGTAATGCTCAAGTAAGGCAAATACAATATTTTCTTCCCAGAAAATCTCACACTAGCAGGATTGTTACAGGGAGACCACATGTGTATGTACAGGACAGAGTTATAAAGATCCCTAGTTCAAAAGCATTCTGGCATATGGGCTTGCATCCACAAGACATGCGTACTAGATACAATTATAGCACTGTGCGCGTCAGGGAACGGCGTGACTTTAACGTAGAAGCATAAATGGGCCTTAAGAGCCAAGTGGCGGTAGGATCGTGTGCAGGAGACGGGGCCGGGCTCACCCAGGAGGTCATAGGGAGGGAGGGGAGAGTGGGGGGAGGAGGCGCGTACAGGTTGGTCAGGTCCAAGTCTTTAAACTTCTTCCCAATCAATGACAGGGCTTTGTCCACCTGTTGCTGTGTGCCTGGAGAGGGATTAGAGACTGAGCATTATGAAAATGTCATTCAAAGTCTTTGTAAAATTAACAAGCCATTCATTCAAGGCTTACGGCTCGAGTGTGTTTGACACACAGTGCGTGCCTGGCCGTCTTTTGTTATGCTCTTCTAATGTTTGTTTGAAACATTGGTGTGATGCTACGGGTGCCTTACCCTCTATATGACAGATCTGGAACTCTTGTGTGTAAGGCAGAGTAGAGATGTAGATCTTTGCTCCAGAGTTCTGCTTGAGGAAGCTCACGTATCTCCCCTGTTTCCCGATTAACCGTCCAACTAGATGCTGAACAGAAGGGTAAGGGAAACAAATGTGGATTATTAGTAGTAGAAAAGTAGGAAATTATTGATCATTCACATGCAGGTTCATTTGAGTATACTAGTGATGGACCAATAGATCGGCTGGGGAATCGGCCGCTTTCCACTCAAAATATTGTCCGAGACCGAAAACTAGTCATTTCACCATGAATTTAGCCTTTTCTTGATTTCATGAGTTTTCCTGGATTAAAATTTGATCTAAAATGCATGAATAATACATGTAAAAATAATATTAACTAAGAATATAAAACATGTAGTTTTGCAGACTGAAATTCGTCAATTGTATCGGACAAATACCAGTGCATCACTACTACACCTTACTACCACCTCCATTACTCCACAGAAAAGGCTTGTGGTGTTGGGAAGTAGGGCAGTTTGTGATCATAACACAATGATACGCTTGACTCGACTTTATTATTTGGACTGCCGCAAGCAAATCACACGGGGGGACGCCGTTTACAACGCTCTCAAACGGTCTGTATTCAGCGGTGTGCTTGAGCTCTGTAGTGGCACCTAGGATCTACTGTAGTGTGGTCTCCACACACACACACCTGATCAGCCACACTTGGCCGTCACAGGGATAACAATCATTTGGCTGGTGGGGTTCTTGGATGGCATTGTTGCCATGCTGCGTTTCAAAGCTAATTCACAAAGTCCTTGTAGAAAGAAAAATGAAGCGTCTTAGTTTCAGTTTGGCCACTGCAAGTGAAGCACCCCGTATCAGGCCTTAATTAGCTCTCCATGTATTTGTGGAACAACATCTGCTCCCCCCAACACACACACACGGGTGGCAGTCGGCATGACCCACCTTTGGAACCTCGACCTCCCAGACGATGAGCTCCAAGCCAGAGGACGTAGCGCTGGTCGTCTCCCCGGGACCCATAGTGCAGCCGCTGTCCACCGAGTCCATGCTATTGACATCAGAGCCTGGACACAGTTAGCCACACCTTGATCACCAACACAAGCCTGGCAATCAGGCTCAAGGTAGTCAGTGAATAATGCACTCTGTTGGTGACAGCTACATATTCTTTTCATTATTAACATAAAAACCCTTGGCTGCTTTGATAATCTCATGTCTTGAATAGAATACACAAATATGCTGAGCCATTGTTCGTGTTAGTTTCCAAGCAAACTGTAATGAACTGAAAAGGGTGACTAAGCAAGTCTAGTCTCTGCATTTGCAAAAGGAGGTCAGCTAAAGGCTCAAAGAGCGATTCTGTGCCAATAGGCCTTTCCGACTCAGACTGTAAGACCCGCCCCCACTGGTTGCTAATGTCCCACACACTTTGTATCTTGTGTATTCTCTCGTATTCCTAATAATATTGCAGCGTGCTTCTTGCAAATTAGTTCCCATGTCACGCTACCTTTTTAGTCAAGGACATACTGTACCATACCTACCAGCGTTCACAACATGAGATCCATTACTATGGATCTCATGTTGTATGCTATTCTGAAGCATGTAGCCAGTAAGTACCGGTACTAAAGATGAATGCATATTTTACACCATCTTACTGTAGCCGACCTTTAACAGCCGCGTTTGTCGATGTTGTTCACGTTCAGTTCAGCCGCCTCCCACAAGCAGTTACTCCACCATAACTTTAGTTCAGCAAACGGTTTTCTGGTTTTAAAAGAGGACGAGCTCCCTGCTTTACGGTACCGTACTGTGAACTATAGTCCGACTCTGGCATGATCTTGTTAGATTGCACGCTCCCAAAGCACATCTAGTAAAATTTACAAGGGCCTAAGCTTTTATTTAGCGTTATAGAGTAACACCCTGTGAAAACAGATGCTAAACGTTTATATACCTAGGGATGCACAATATATTGAATCAGTATCTTTATTGCAATATCACGTTGAGAAATATATCGAAGATGTTGCAGAAAAGGCAATATTCAGTTTATTTTGTAGAGAGATGCGTCCATTGGCTGTTTGTGTTTGATTTAGAAAAGTAAGACGTGAAAAGGACGCTGATGACGTAATAGAGATGAAAGAGGGAACAGTGGTCAAAAAAGAATGCCTCCTCGGTATCTTGGAATTACTGTTACACCGGTCCAATATGATAGTCAGTTGAAAATGTGTTTGTTATGAATATATTTTGATGCATTTCCTCCATTACCTTTGTGTTTTTACTTGCATTTTAAAAAGATTTGAAATTAATATCGACATCGCAATTTTCATGATCAATATCACATTCGATCGATATCGTGAAGCCCTGCATCTACCCCATGGCGTAGTAGTCCAATAGTAGTAGTCCAATCCAAGTAGGCCTTGTTTATGAGACATCAGACGTTGCTAAGGAAAATCAGGTAATCTGATTGTTATTATTGACCGGTCGGAAAGGACTATTGCAGCAGCTAAGAATCAAATTACTGCCACTGGAAATTTCTACCAGAGGACTTGAAAGCAAGTACCTGCCATGTCCTTTATCGAGATGAACACCGACAAACCTTCCAGTAAGTGTTTGACAGAGGAAACTTAAGTCACACAGTCAAGGCTAGAACATATTCGTCTTATTGGGTAGCGTAGGTAACACACACTCTTTGAGCTATACATACTCAATAGCCATTTTGATCCTACACAATGGTGTCACTATACACAAACCATCAGTAGAAATGGAGTAAGTCATGCTAACTAACATCGTCTTGAGAATGTGTAGCCTACAACGCTGTTGAAAGCTTGTCAATGTTTAATTATGTGCGTTGCTTTCAAGGAGGAAGAGCCAGCCCACACCAGTAAAAAAAATGAAAGAAATATCAATAAAATGATTCAGTGGTGCTTGTTATGGTCGGCCTCGCACGGCCAACACCCACAAACGTGACGCCATTTACGGAGATACTCCACTGGTGGTTCTGCTAGTAGACAAGAGTGGGGTTTGCTGTGTTTAGAGCTGGCTTGTAATATTGATTACTGTTCTTACTCAAATAAGGTATGCTAGCACACTCAAAAGTAGCTTGCTAGCTTGAAGTTGAAGTAATGTTGGTTGTTCCGGTTACCATAGTTTCCTTTTCCTATTTATAAAACCAAGTGATGCTGCGGCTCGGTCGAGTATGAACCAGCCGTCGGGGTGCATCCTCACCTCCTGACTGGTCGGTTTCCACCTCTCCGATGCCGTTGCCCAGGCCGACGCCGTTGAATCTCTTCAAGTCAAAAACCGTGTGCACGGCGTTCTCTGCCGCCAGGGCCTCAGATGCCTCCTCCTCCTCCTGAGGAGGCGTCTCCGCTCTCGACGCTTCTCCGCCGAGGACCAGACTTGCCTGGAGGTCCTCTTGGAGCTCCCCCCGATGGAGGTCCTCATGGTGGAGGTCCCCCCGGCTGCTCTGGAGGGCCTCACTGCCGTCACCATAGTAACACGTGCTGCAGCAGGCAGAGTCCCCCTCCGGCTCCCCCGTCGACAGAGGTGGAGGCCTGTGAGACGACGACCGGATATCCCCCACCTCCCCGGGGCGGCAGGGGGTGAAGCCGTTGGGCAGCCCGAGCTGCAGCTCCTCTCCGGAGCCGCAGCTGACGGGGGAGGCCGCCTCCAGCAGGAAGAGAGGGGGGGTGCGAGGCGGCCGGTGAAGCGGCCTGCCGTTTGCCCGTGGCGTGCTGCTACCACTGGGGACCGCGTCCGGGCACCTGTCGCCTGGGCAATCGTCGCCGAGCACCTCCAAGGTGGCCGCCGAGATGACCTCGGTGATCAGGCCGGCCGCCAGGAGCTCAAACTCCCGCTTGTCATCATCATCATCGACAACGACCGGCCGCTGGGGCAACTGGGAATCGTCCTCTGAGGCCAGAGCAGAGTCTGAGGCGGGGCTGTGGGCGGGGCCAGGGGAGGTAGACGTGCCGGAAAGGGCGTGGTGGTGGAGATGGGACACCTGCGGTGACGGGGCTGCCTCTTGCGGCTCCACCTCTGGGCCGGCCACATTCTGGACCGGGCCTCTTGCAGGCAGCAGTATATCTTTGGTGGTGGCTGTGGTGTCACGGAGGTCCTTCAGCGGGGGCGTCCGGCATGGCACCGTCACCGCCTGCGATGCAACCTCCCCCTCAGGCTCGGGCCTCTCGGCGTCAGAGCAGAGGTGTCCCGACGCAGGGGAGGTGTAGTAGCGGGCTGGCGCAGAGCGGCAGGACGTGGCGGCGGCGGCTTTCGCCGCCACGTCAGCCCTGTGGCAGGCTGCGGGCTCATCAAACAAGGCAGCAGCGGGACGGCCGCGTGTGACCGTAAGGTCTCGACGCTCCGGTGCTGGGAGGGCGGAGCACCCGTCCGCACTCGGCGGGCCCGAGCTGGCGGCACCGGAGGTGTCCTGGGAGCTGGTGTGGATGGCGTGTGGCGGTGGTGTTTCTGCTTCTGCTGCAGGGCTGTGGGGGGGTGCAGGGGAGGCTTTGGTCTCCAGCGCCTGCACCTGGCCTGGGGCTTCTTTAGCCGGGGCATCAGACACACCTTCGTGGAGCGGAGACGCGCAGGAGACTCTCTCCACAAGACCATTGCTGCCTTCGGACGGGGAGCTTAAGAAGTCTATGGCGGGCGGGGTGCCCTCGGGACTGTCGTGGCCACTGATTCGCTCTTTCTTCCGTGAGATGTACCACCAGCAACCAATCAGTGCCAGCACCCCGGGAAGTGTGTAGGGAATAACGGAACGGAACCTCAGAGGCATTATGTCAGACTCCTAGCAGATACACCTGAAGAGAGACACAAAGGAGAGACAGTTATGTGGCGAACACTGCATTGCAAGTTAAATGAGGAATAGTCATCTACTGCAGGCTGACGGCAAGATAAATACACTTGGTCAAATTCACCAATTACATCTGCTCACATTTTTACTATCTCAACGTTCTGCGCGTGCAGGGGGACAAAAAGAATGTTACTTCTACACAACCCTGGCCCCGTTAATAAGGAACATGAACAAAGTGGCAAACACTGCTCACAACAATGCCGCTTGGCTTCCCAATGAGTTTCTATATTGGCACTGCGGAGGGACATAGTTTTGATTTGAGCTCAAAGTTAGCATTAATTAAGATTGCCTTTAAATACTTTTTTTTTTTAAACTATAAATAAAAAATAAAAAACGCAATTTAGGCTGTTAATCTCAAAACAATGCAATCAAGAAAAACACGTATTTGAAAGTATATTTTTATTTAGTCCTTTGTTCTGAATGACACACGCACGTTTGCCAGTCCTGGAATTAAAGTGAAAGAACAACAGAAAATGTATTGGAGATTTCACTACTATGTTTTTCCTCATATTTCATTTTTAAGTGCAGCATCTTTCCAAAGGCAAAGTGATTTCAATAGACCCAACATAATCAGGATTATTGTTTCTAATACAAAAGTCTAGATGAATTAGGGTGGAGCTAGGTTTGGTACATGCTGCCCTTTCAAATGGTTGATCAATTAAAAAGCATCGGCATGGGCATGGCTTAAATCAAACGACAATTAAAATAAAACATTGATAGGCTATCAGACCAACATTTGATTGCATTTGAATGAGTTTTCAAAAATTACATTACGTAAATTCCACCATTTGGAAGAACTTATTCAGGCATAATCCTCAAATGCTCCGTTAGAATAGTAATTAGTTCAACAAGCACCTACATTACCGTTAACACCTTTGAAACACTGAGACCTCTGGGTACAACTTGAAAATAATAGTATTTCTTGGTGATGTCACGCTACATTCCAGATTAAGAACATTGAACAGTTAAAGCATGACAGAAAAGCCCCAGCAAACAGCAAAAATCACCATCAGTAACTTACATAATACAATACAAAGGTTCTGTTCACTACATGCACAATTTACCATGCAACTTTAACTGCTGTAGAAGTTTGCTACTTGAATTCAAAACAGGAACCAAAATAAAACCCTCCTACCATTGGGCAAAGTATCTTAATTAAGATTTACAAATTTAGAAAGTAAATTGTATTCAAAAGGACTACAACAGCCATAGAGCGTTTAAGCAACATCTATTGGCTTCATCGTGTTCATTAACCGAAAGAGAGACTGACTCACAGACAGGTTGCTAGTCAGTTGCACACAGGCCAAGTATGTGTGCCCTGGGGAACGTTTGACTAAATGTCAACTTCACTGTCAGAAATAAGGTGAGATGCAATGTAAAGCAGTAGAGGCTGGGGAGGTGAAAGACTAGGTTCACTACACTTAACAAATATTTAATCTAGTTTGTCACCAGGCATCTTTATTGTGAGATAAGGAGAGCTATGAAGTCTATGGTTTCGTAAAATAGCACTTCTCAAACAGCATTTTGGACTTAGATTTAATAATAACTCATTCCTACTCTACAATAAATGGTGGCACTAACTTCCAAAATTATTATTATGTACACACGTACGCACGCACGCACGCACGCGTGAAATTACTAAAATACCCAATAAACCCTGTTCTTTTAAAGTTGAGAGGTTCAATCCAAAAGGGAAAACACTGAGTCATAGGCTTGTTACTATGTGAATGAAAGCTGGATACATAAGATCTGTGGGAGATGTGTCAACATAGTTTAAAAAAAGGCAGGGTCTGTCATTTTCTAGCATGCTTGCTAACTTCAAGCTCAATTCAAATTCTCAGGAACTCCACCCGACATTGAAACACATTGCAAAGCCAAGCAGCATTGTTGTAGAGAGCAGTCTTCATCACCTTTTTTCCTATTTACAGAGCCAGGGCTGTACAATAGTAACCTTTTATCCAGAGATATTTGGCGTAGCAGGTGGGATTTCATTTGTTTCCATGTGAAATGTGGCCTTATAAAGTTAATTGAAACTGTAATGTGATTAAAGGCTAATTAAATCACTACAAGTGAGGGGTTTCACGGGATTCAGATAGTGGGATTGTTACAGTCAAGTAGTTAGTGGAAACGGGTTCAAGGTAGTGTCACTCAGCAAGCCACAGTCACAACCACAGCATTATACCCTCCCCGTATACCCTGCTCAGAAACACGTTCCTATGAGGACAGTCCACATGGCCTGCCATATTGCACAGCTATCTGAGACGCTGCGAGTGCAAGCTAAATCATTACCGATGCACAGCCAGACATTTTGTAGGAAAAAAACAAAAACATGTCGCATTACTTACACATTTAGAATACCGGCACTCAACGCTATGCAGTCATTCATAAGAATGAATGATTCACGTCCGTGTGTGACGTAGCCGCTGCCAGCCCATTCACCTTCAACAAGGTTAGAATGAAACCACACGGTTACGTCTTCCTCTTTAGGACAAAAAGGATCCGGAGACTATTTCTCTGCCACACACCTCTGATTACCCTTACTGCGACCTTGCAGAGATAGATAGCGGAGGGTCACGTATAGTTTCATGGTAATGCTGCATTTTACGCCACGCGTTATTTGCGATACCACACGCTGACGTGCAGCTAACTATTACGTTTGAAATCATGGAAAACCTCCTCGCACACTACAGTCCTGCAACGTCAAACGAACCTACGGTCTTCACGTTAGTTTGACGAAATGCTCATTTGGGTTTACGGTACACAGCGAACGTAGACTACTGCTACCGTAGCTAAATTAACCCCCATTGATACTGTATTAAAAACCAAAAAGATCGCAGCAGGTGTAGGCCACAATTGAGTAAACTGAAGAACCATACGATACAACTTTCGCCGACACATCTAGGGAAGACTAGAATATAGACATGCACGGTACATAACGCGTGTATTAGGAGTAATTCTCACCCTAGAGTCAAATACTATTTGCACAACTACAAGTTTGGAAAAGAAAAGCGGAGTACGCGATCGGTTGCCAAAATTAGAGTTCATACATGCTTCAGATAACTTGCTGGCTTTGACCTACAATGGGAATTGTAAAGCATGGTAGGCCGCATCCTGATGACATGCAGGAACCCGGCTAGCTAGTTTCCACATTTTTGCACAAAGAGACGCTGGTTTAAAGCCACACACCACAGGGAAGTGCACATGGTGTTGGGCGTGCAGTCCACCAGTTTGCCCACCATTTAAGTCATTTGTGATCCCAAAGCACTGACCACAGGCTCCCTAAACCTATAAGTGAGCCTTGCCATCAATGAGAGTCAACTAAAATGTATTTATAGCATGCAAAAGACAATTGCAGCACATACGGATTTAAATTGAAAGAAGGTAAACAGCGTCAGGTCATTAGATGCTTAAGACACTTTATACATATACATCCAATCCCCTAAAAGGTGGGCCTTGAAATTAAACCTATCTTTACATTAGCCTAGCTACCGCCACCGCTCTTATAGTACGCTATTTGAAGCAAACACTTAGTATTTCCAAGGAGTCAGGTTACTACAATAAATTATGTATTATTGACCAAGGGCTGGGTTGATAGCAAACGTTTTTAAATGGATTATATTCGTTTTTCAATACAACCGGGAGTCAATTCGCTAGCCAGGTAGCTAGCGAGTGCCATGGTCGCGAAAGTCATGCAGCATAGCCAATAGTGCCATGCCATGATATAATTGGTGCTAGTATACGTAGTTCCAACACAAATAATGTCATTTAAAGAAATTATTCACGATGATTATTATGAGCGTCACAAACTCAAGTGGATACGAGAGAGAACTGCTGCCCTGTACCACTATAATGCCCATTGACTGAAGGCTACCATGTTAGCGTGTGATCTCTAGAAGACAAGCAGCAGGTTCTCTTCTACGCCGTGAGTTACTTACAGAATGTCTGCGTCCTCCACGCCGCCAACACTAAAGTGAATGGTGATTTAACGTCACGTACTCCGGGCCCGAGTATGCCCCCCTACGACTCCCCTATCTAAATGCTGTCTTCCCCACGTGTTGCCCTTCCAAGCTCCACACTAAAAACAGACTCAACAGCTGATCAAACCTCGCGATAACAACGTGTACGTGCGACTGCCCGTTTCAGCAGACACTTTCTATTTTTTCCTTCCACGTAGGCTATGTTTAAAACGTTACTGTAACGTTGTCACTGTTTATATGTGTAACTCAATTAGGTGAATATTGTCATGTAATTAAAGAAGATATAATAAATGCATGCTGATCTCACGGGAATTCACGCAGTGCGGTGGTTTATGTGCATTCTTGTTATAATCAGTCAATTGTAATAGAGACTCGTTATCTATTTTTTAAACTTTTAATTAAAAACATTACCATTCCTATATCTTGCATTAATAAGTAATCTAATACACCACCAATTTAAACAAAGCCTTAGGGAAAGCTATATTCTGTATAACAAAAGTTGAATATACATAAAAGGAGACCAAAACATTTTATTACCAACACTGGAATAGTTTTATTTGTATATTATACAGAAACTAACTGCTTTACAAAAACAAAATGATACAATATCACATGTATGTACAGTGTAGTAAATATACCATCTCAAATTGTACACAAAATATTTACAAGTATCACACATACTGCATTAAAAACAAAACTCGGACCAATACTCTAGACATTAGATTTTGCATAACATCAAATAAAACATGCCACATTTGAGGTTGTTTCACCTTAAACTAATGGATGTGATTCAAATTAGTGCAAATCAACCACTTTTTGTAGAAGTTAGATACCCAATCCTCATTCTATCCATGAAAGGTATCAAACAACCTGTTAACTATAGAAAGCAGTCATGACGCCACATGTAAAACTGCCTCTTGATTTTTGATAGGTTCTGTAGATTAGAGCAAATCTTTGTCAAGATCTATTAAATGAAACGTGAGATCTAATATATCCAGACAGTTGACATGTGAAACCTTAAGCAAATGTTATATAGAGTACACCATATTTCACCGCCAAATTATTTTCTTGATGAAATGCTTCAATTTAGGTATTTAAGTTAATACATTTCAGAGCCATTTTGTATTGATCTATCAACATTATACACATCTAAATTTAAAGTCCATGTCTAACACTCAACCCCACGCACATTTGTGGCTGAAAATCCCATGCAAAACTCAAGGAATTAAGAAATGGCAGAGCAGCATTAGAAGCATACAATGCAAATGAATCAACGCAAAACGGCCACCATAGTTCTTTATGCTTGACAGTGTTTCAGGGATCTATCCCAAACAACTCAACAATCACAAATGACCCATGATCCAAAAGAGAGAAAACAATGCTGTGATTTGGTCCCAATTTCCTCAATGCAACAAAGCCAATCGCACAAGCAATAACCAAATAATGAAGGGCAACAATCAATGTTTTTAGACAAGATGTTTGCCAGACTTTTACCACTCATGGATACAACCTCACTTAAATAACATTTAACAATTTAGCTGGGTTAAATGTTAAGCAAATTCAGTGTTCTATATAGTTGTAATACTTCAAGTCTTTACCCATTTTAATTGCAAAATATATTTCATACTTCCCTTTATATTTGTTGACTTAAATACATTTAAAAACTGAATTTCTAAATAGTTTATGGCCAAATCCATTTAAAATAACTTTCACCTGCAGCATTACGGAAAAATAATTTTGATTAGACATGTATTCCCTACACATACAAAATGTACTAAGGAAATAACAAATTCCATTTCATTTCTTTCTAATGACCATGGGTATTATTACAATGAATATGGGTAATTGAACTTGAGAATCTTTCTATATCACATACTTAAAATTGTACCGATAATTTAATTTCAAATATTTCAGTAACAGGAGGGACAAAATGGTTAAAAAGCTGTCACAGTTGCACAACAATACTCAACTCTTTACCAAGACCATGCATAGATGTTAAGGCAAGATTGAACGGTTTGACAAAACAAAGTGGCTTGAGGCTCACAAGGAAAGCTCTTGGTGTGCAAACAAATTGGATACTAATAATTTTTCCATTGCATTCTATACATTGTGTGTGGCTGTATATCAATGATCCAATGTATGGCAACATTTGAATTAATTCAAATGAAGGTGATTAATTCAATTTGCCAATTGTCCCAACACTTGTTGGAGAGAAAATATGTCCCTTTCCATACTGTGAGCTAGTCTTTGGTGCAATGTCCCTGGATAAACTGCAAAATCACAGAACTGTAATACTCATTTGTTAAACTGATACTAGGTTTGGACTCTTGAGACACAGGTGGACCAGTTTCCCCACAGGTCTAGTTAATAACTGTTAAATCAATACAATATCAAGCCATACATGTGAAAATGTGAATTGGGCTTTGATTCATTAAAACCCACTGATGGTTAGGGTGTGCAAAAGTAAAACTAGTGGTTGACCAAAGAGTTGAGGATTATTGCCTACACAATTTACCTGTCACTCTGTCAACAAATCAAAATCCTATGCACTGAAATAAATTTGTAAAAAAAAAGAAAAAAGAATAAAGTACACAACCAAAACAATACTTATGTGCTATTTACAGATTTATGTCTTTCCCTAGTGTTTTGCAACTTCATACACTGAAACGGTTTCAAAAGAAGATTTTTGGAAAGTAATTCAAAATAACAACATTTTCTTAATACTATCTATCTGTACAGGATAAATACTTTCAGGCAACAGGGTATATGGATGATTGTATATTTGACTATCATTGGATGCCATTTATGACAAAGCTCTTTAGCAGCGCGCACACGTAGTAATGTTACGTTAACGTTACTACGTGTACAGCGTGTACACGTAGTGAGGTTAACGTTACTACCCGTACACGCTGTACATGTAGTAATGTGGATAGCACGCCTTGATAATTAGTGCCTGTTCTTTGTCCCCATTTTATTTTACAAATTATACACATTGAAAAAACCCTGACGAAGGCACACCATGGATAAAACGTCAACATCGAAATTATCACTAAGGACTAATTATACATAATCTGTCTATGTATAATATGTACACACACGGGGAGAAAAAAGTGAAATGACACGTCCAACTAAAATCCAGATTAAAGATGGTTTGAAGGTTCCGTCAAAGACACGGCTCCCCATTTCCTGTTGTCATTTGGTCCATCTTGCACTGATGAAACAGAACATGAAATAAAACAGGATGGCTGCAGTGAGTTTAGTGCTTATGGGTTGTAGAAGGGACACGAGGATCTGAAGGCCCCTCCGTGATGAGTCTTCAGATCCCTGCTACACGATCGCACCAGCCCAGGTCCCCGTTAATCCGGAACATCAAGTTGAAGCCTAACTTCAATTCCCTCTCGATAAACACAAAGTCTTCATAGCGTTGTTGTAGTCTTCTGCATCATTCAAAACAGCTTCACACTGGATCTCGCACATCTTCATGGCCACAAAAGCATCACGCCACCATGTTAATGTTGTTTGTGCCCTACCTACAGCTGGACTTTAACTCCCAAAATACAACTGGATGAAAAATGAAACCAAAACAATCAAATGCTTCTCATTCACCTTGGAACACTTAAAAAAAAAGAATATATATAAGAATATATATATATTCTTAATCCACATTTCAACTTGCCCACCACTGATAATACTCTTCAATGCTAAAATGTAAAACTCAAACATAACCGCTTGTTATTCCAAGGGTCCAATGCTAGGAGGGGACAGGGATGGAACAAATTAAAACTATAAAAAGAGAAGTGCAGCAAGGAGTCTGGCCAAGAGACCAGGGAGGGCATTGTTCTCTCCACATCTGCGTTGTCATCGGCGCTCATACTATTTTCTTGATGCTTTGGTTCCTGAAGCTGCCTGCGCTACGTTGCTTCTGCACCTGGCTGGCTGAGCCGTGCCGTGTTCTCCCGCTGGTGGACAGGGCCGCGCTGGGGGACAGCTGGACGTTCTCCTTGTCCACACCTGAAACGCACACAAGGGGGCGCAGTGGGACCGGTGAGAACCCTCTGCTCATGTCAGGCGCAGTAAGCCCCCACTGCCAGAAAGACTGAAATACAGCCGCATTCTTTAAAATGTAATAGTATAGATATTTTGTAAATGTAGAAAACAAAGTTCTATAAATACAAATATTACATGCTAGAAATAAATACCTAGTACACATCTGAGAAGGCTCTGCAGTGGTCTAAATTGTGTCCTCTGCTTTTAATTTTCAAAACAATTTATTTTATCTATGCATTTTTTAATTTGAAAAAGTCTCCCGTTTATTTACAGTTTTATTCCTATAATATAATGCTTTATTATTACTTTTTTTGTTGGATTCCATTTGTTTTTATTTATTTCATATCGTATTGCATCTGTGTAAGAGCTACTATTGAAATAGTTTGCAAAAATACATGCAGAAATGCAGTTGGCAGAGCTTTAAAGCAAACATCTAAAATGTGTTCTGTATTTTGAAGCATTTGACTAGCCTGACAAAAATACATTACTTACTATTTTCATTTGTAGTTATAGAACCAAGTTTCCAAACAAATACTGAAACACTAGAGAACACTATTGGGAAACATGGATAAAAACAGAACTTGCTAAATGTTTTTTTGTGGTGGCAAAAACATGAATTATCAAGTTCTGTTAAAGTTGTGTTATGTCACTTCATTTCACAGAGTTATACATTATATGTATACCTGTCAAGAGAGTTGTTAAAAAATCAGAAAATGTTAAAGTAAAAAAAAAAGACTGTATGCCCAATGAGAGAAAAATGGGGATGGGTGGAAAAACTTGTAAAAAAAAACGTATTGTGTGACAGTGACTCAGACAGGAAATATGAAAAAAGGAAAAATAAAGATTTGTTTGCCTTGAGCCACCCACCCATACATGTTAGCTGTGGGAAATATACTGAAAGGAAACAACGCAACTGTCAATACACAAGATTAAAACTAAAAAATGGAGCACGCACCAACAAATTAGATTTTAGGGTGTTGTTCTCGTTTTCTCATCAATAAGGAAGGCATAACACGAGACATAACCCAATATTAATATGCCTATACCAATCACTGTAGAGCACCACTCTAGTGGGCGGGCTGATCTCGCAAGGTGCCATTATTGTAAACAAAACGACAAAGGGATTAGACTATCAAGTCCGTTTTGAAGGACGTAGAACTTAATGATTAGACATCGAAAGACGCCGCATTTTACCCGATCTGTATCTTTTGATGAATGATGGATGGACAGTTGATCCCACAGCTTGGCCCCATGTAGAGTTTGGTTTGTTACTTGATCGACACCCCTGGGATCTACACGAGAGAAACATTGAAAGCTTACAAATCCCTATAAGCACACAGGTGAGACAACTAGATGCTTCAGCACACAGGTGAGACAACTAGATGCTTCAAGTTGACGGAAATTGAAAACTTCAGCCGTCCTAATACATTAGGCTCTGATCATTATGATCATGATTCCATATTATTTAACACCTGATGATTAGATACTTTGAGTTACAAACCTAATACAGTGATCGGTAAAGGCTTATGTCTGATATACGTTTCCATTATTGGTGAGAAACTCAAACAGTACAATATCTAGGTGCCATTGGACTCATTTTGTGATTTGTCTGACAACAGTTTATTAACTCGATTGCAAGTACATACAAAACCTTTTTAATCCCCATGTCCCTGTACCTACAGGGACGTAGGAGTGATGTAGACACACCCGTGGTATTGCACAGGTTCTTAAATCTAAACTGACTCAAGTATGCATTTTAGTTTGAACTTTCTTTAGACTGTCCTGTCCGTCTATAGAGAGTGCTTTAAACGTGCTTTGCAATGTATGCCTTCACAACAGCCCTGTACTTCAGGGCATTGTTCCAGTAGCTAAAGGCCTCAAATAGAGATACTATATCCTTGACAATTTTATTGTTTAGTACTTTTGTGTTTTTTATTTATTTACATTTTCTTGCTTTTAAAAGACCCAGCAACATCTATATCCTTTTCCAACAACACCAATGAGGCCCGATGTCCCAGTGTTACTTCTGTCTGACAAATGTGTTACCAGCATTTATTATATCTTATAATCACTTGTTTCTATTAGAAAAAATGGAACACTGTGATGCTCTCCGGGCCTGTAGAAAGTCTTCCCACTAGAGACATTGCTCTCCGGGCCTGTAAAAGTCTTCCCACTAGAGAC
>JAODOY010000005.1:3819778-3831179 GCA_025399855.1 Forbesichthys papilliferus | reverse complement strand
GGGGGGTGTGAAAACAAACTCGTCTGAGGCACTTTACATGATCGTCATGAAATTTTGGTGTGCTTAATCTCCTAACCATGCTGATCAAAAGTTGTATAAAGAATTTTGATTGGATAAACCGTTTTTACGTTGGGAGCAAATTAACTTGTAAGTCATTGCCCATATTAATTCTACTGCCAATATCTTCTGATTTAAACATTCTAAATCTATGAAACTGGAAATACCTCATCCATCCTAGTTCCTGTGGAAGTTCGTAAAATTTGGTATAATGACGTCCATAGGGGGCGCTATAAACATAACATTTTACTTGAGAAACTTATTTTATAGAGATTGACCACAAGGGAACGCAAATTTACGCGGTCTCATTTTTGTATTTGATGTAATAGCACAAATAATCCAGAAGATGGCAGCAGAATACCTTTTTAAAAAAAAAAAACTTTCTGGCTAGCTGAAGCAATAGTAAATGACACCATTAATGTTATGTTAGTCATTTTTATCAGGACGACTTGTAGCTAGACAACAATAACCATGAAAAAGTAAGGAACATAATAGTACTTTCTTTTGATAACACTTGCTTTTGGATTTTATTGAATATTGAGAATTAAACAATTTGACACACTTTCGGTAAATATTTATTGTTTATCTCTAATTGTTTTGTAGTTAATAACATGAGCTGGGTTGGTCAGGCCATGGATCCGTCTGGTTTAACAGGATATGGGAGTTGAACAGGGTTTATGTCCACTAAATGTAAAACTTAATTTTCTTCAAATCCATGGCAGTCTTAGATATTATTATATCTGACAAAAATGTTCCTCTGCAAAGTTTGCCCAAAGTTGGGCTAAGCCCAATTTCAACATTCCATCTTCTTTTCATTCTCTCAAGTCTTCTGCATATTTTCTTCACTGGTTCTCTGCTGTAAAAATGTCACCTTTTCACACTATTTCCAAAAAACTGAATGCTAATTCAAAATTAGCTAGTCTGAGACCGCTCATCCAAATCTCACCAAATTTGGTAGACATCATTTAGAGACCATGGTAACAAAAAGTTATTCACATAATTTTCATTTAACACTTTGTTCCAAAGTTAGGACTAAATCAACTTTGACAGATTTGCCCATAATTGCTCATTGACCTATATCTTCTGATCTCATGGTTCGAAATAACGAAACTTTACAGGCACATTTTATTTGAAAATCTTTAAACGATACCCACATTTCGTAACATTTCGCCCATAGGGGGCGCTACAATTGCCACTTGTCGAAATCTCAAGAACATTTAAAGATGTAACTACAATTTTATGTTCAGTTATACCTTTGACCATTTGCATATATTTCCTAAAGTGCCAATTAGCTGGCTCACCGATATTGCCGATATACGGCTAATCGAAGTTCAAAAACATGTAAGTTCCACTGTGAACGTCAAATCGACATGAAATTTGTTACATAGATCTATGATGTCACAAAGAGGAGTGGTATAAAACATTGGGACAAATAGCCAATAGGTGGCGCAACTTTTACATTTTAGCCAGTATCTCAAAAAGTACTAGACCTAAATTCAAAATTCCTTTTTCTTATGTTTTCTACAAGGCACTCTTATCAAGTTTAATTATAATTTTGACTTTTTACAAGTCACATTTACTGCATTTTCACAATGTATGAAAAACCTACTTTGATCAACTAGTCCTAGACTGGAAGAAGAATCTGAAAAAAAGAATTGTTGCTCTACATAAAGATGGCCTAGGCTTTAACAAGATTGCCAAGACCCTGAAACTGAGCTGCAGCACGGTGGCCAAGACCATACAGCGTTTTAACAGGACAGGTTCCACTCAGAACAGGCATCCCCATGGTCGACCATGGCGCGGCCTGTTCTGATATATGTATATTTAGCTTTTGTTTATTTAAAACATTTTATTATACACATGTTGATCTATTTTAACATGATTTGTGAAAAGAAGGATTTTTAATAATGTGTTTTGTGATTCTGAGACTTCAGGAAAAGCTGGTGGAGCACATCATAGAGACGCCCATGAACCTTAATATTATTTTTCATAGAGTTGATATTGACTGTTTTATGTGAATATGCATTTGGCTCTAATATGTATGTATCGTTTCATACAAAATGCCTGCTTACCATTTCAAATTTACACACATTTTGTACTAGTTTTTACTTGACTTTTGTTTACTTTTGTTAGTACCATGTACTGTGTATATTTTGATTGTTTGTAGTCATCCCAGCATTTCATTGCCCTGCTCCTTTGTCAAAAATAACTACAAGTGAAAGTAATATTAAAACAATTAATTGCCATGTACAGAAAGTAATCATTTAAATGAATCACTGTTTTAATTAGTAGTTATATATTTTATTTTGAAAGCTACTTTGATAACACTGACTGTAATATCTGAAAACATCTTTGTTTCAGATAATGAATTACCGGCTAAGAAGCAGATGTTGGCCACACATCTGTCCCAAAAGGTGCATACATCTCTTAACTCTGAACCTGAGCAAGACAGTGACTTTCAACCAGATAAAAAACGCATTCGCACCCTATCTGTTGAGCAAAAGGTAGTATAGACAGACACTATACAGACTTTGGTACAGTGTTTTATAAAAAAAAAAAAAGTATTATAGATACAAAACAACTAACATTGGTAATACATTTCCATAGTATAATTGTTGTCTCACAGGGCCGTAAAAAGAGGTGTTTAGAGAAGGGAGTAGTGTTTATAGATGAAGATGAAATGGAGGCACCAGGACCCCCAAGTTGGACCATGAAGCTTAATAGTCAACCCCAGGCTATAACTACAACCACAGAACTGCCTCCACAATGCTGTGTGAGTTTTCTTTTTCTGTAGATTACATTGTTGCTATTTTGAATATATGCTGAATATTTTTTTATGTAAACCTGAACATACTTGAGTTTTCATCCTTTATTTGCAGTGTTTGTTCTACTCATCTTTGCCACCGGGTGGCAGTACACTCCTTTTAATGGACTGTGGTGTCCAAAAAATATTTAGCCTAGATATTAAGTGACTAATAATATTAGAATAGGGCAATAAACTTAGCTAAAGTTTTGCTATTTATATTAGTGTCTCACACGTAGGGATTTCTTGAAAGAAAACATTCCTCCTGAACAGCTTTGTTCTGTGAATATGGAGATTTTAACTTGGAACATTACAATATTTCTCATGTAGGGAATATTACCTTATTTTCTTTGTGTTTTCTCCATCGTTGTTATGAGCCTGTATTCATAAATATATACTGTAAATATTTCAGATTAAAGGATGAGTCAGCAATTGTAAACTAATTTGTCAAAAATCTTCTCACGGTTCGCACATTCCAATAATAATAAAATAATAACTATAATAATAATAAACATCCTACAGCTGCACCTCAATCAATTTGAATATTGTATAATATTGTAGATTCAAGGTGTCACTCTAACTCAAAACACCACAAGGTTTCCTGAGCCTTTAAATGGTATCTCAGTCCAGTTCAGGAGGTTTCACAATCATGATGAAGACTGCTGACTTCGACACCTTCAACGAGGGAAAGTGTCAAAAGATCATTGCTAAAGAAGCTGACTGTTCAGAGTGCATGTTCATAGAAAGTCGAGTGAAAGGGAAAAATTGTGGTAGGAAAAGATGCACAAGCAACAGAGTTAACCAGAGCCTTGAGAGGATTGTCAAGCGAAAGCCGTTCACGTATTTGGGAGAGCTTCACGAGGAGTGGACGGAGACAGTAGTCAGTGTACCAAGAGCCTCCACCATTATTATATAGTTATACGGCCACCACGCATATAAAAAAAAATGAAATGGGATATAACTCACATTCCTCCACTCCTGAACCAGAGGCAATGTCGGAAGCTTCTTACATTGACTGAGGAGAAAAATAACTTTTGTCGCTCAGTGGTCCAAAGTCCTACTGATTTCATTTTCCAGCAGGAAAATGAAATCAGTGTAGGCACCTGCCAGACTGTTGTTGCATGTCCTAAAATGCAATAAATCCATGCTTAAAGAAATTAATTCTGTATTTTTATGCTCTCATCTTTCATTTGAGTATAGAGCAGTTTATACTTTGATGCCATCTCATGTGAACATGAGAACATGTTTTAAATATGTTACATATATATTGAACTAAAATCTTGACTTTATAAAAATGGTGCAAATCAAATCGCAATATCTGTCAGAAAAATTGCAATTAGATTTTTTTTCCAAAACCGTTCAGACCTTATAACATGGACATGGTGTGAAGAAAGCAAGGGTTGCGCATATAAACATGGTTTAACCATATATCTATGATTTAAACGAAGTACAAGTAAATTAGACATTCTACACGTTTGATCGTGAGATTATTCCGATAATTTTAACATCAAAGTAATTACCTAGTTCAGATTTACCGGCATGTAAACAAAGGCGACGAAGTGTCCCATACATTTCTTTTTCTTTTCTTTTATATCTTTATTTCTTCTTTCTACAAAAATGTAATAAAATATGTAACACAAGTAGCAACTGTGTCATTGGATTGTGAACTGGCCAACCAACTATAATCACTGCTCTTTACCACACACACGCCCACACACACACACACACACACACACACACACACACACACACACACAGAACATTGCCGATAAGAAGCGGATTAATTTGGTGTGTGTGTGTGTGTGTCTATTATGTTCCAAATAACAACGAAGAATGAATGTCTGTGTCTCCTGTAACAATGTCCAAGATGTCAAGACTGAGGAAATTGGTTTCGCAGAAGCCATAATAAAGCAGAGAAAACAAGCCGAGGCACAGGTTTAAGAAAGATAGAAAGGGAGTTAAAGTGGAAATAAAAAGACTAATATGGTAATTTTAGGGTAGGATAGGACTCATACCTTTCTGAAGTTGGAAGCAGTCATTTTGTCAGAATATGTCCAGGGTCTACGCTGAACCATCCACCGATCAAAATAAAACATTATTCCAATAGACATTTTTCCTGTGGAGCCGATAGCTCACCTAGTTTGTCAAATGTACAACAATATACTCCTTGCGCTTATTTTTCCTTTTGTTACCTGGCTACAAAATATAATTGTTAGTTTTCACTATTCCGGAGACTATTATTATTATTTGTGCCAACAGTCATATACTATAGTTTCCTGTCATGTCCTGTCATGGTGAGGAATGAGGTTGCTGAAATAGCATCAAATGTGTACCTTACACCAACACTCACAACGCAGTCATATTCCCTTGGTCATGTGTAGAAACAAAGAAAAAATAATGTTCTTGTAACCGGGTCCGTCTGGCACTGGTACTCGAACCTGGAAATCCAGCATAGGAGGAAGGGCACGCCAGCAAGGCCAAACCCATGGCTTCTAGCTTCAGTCCTTGAGGTATCGAGTGAGTTTACTTCTGTACTTACTGCACAGCTTTACCTGTTAGCTACGGTTAACATACATGCCACTGGTATATTAACAAACATATATCATATTAAGGTTCAGATGTATATTCTATGTTCTGTGAAAAATCCAAACAAAATGGTGATTACAGACAAAAGGAGTATTTATTTGTCCAGGCAAAGTATTTCTCTTACTTTCCAATAGTAGCCTATGCGATGACATGATAAAATGCATCAGTATGTGAAATCAGAAATATGCTAGCGTGGTAAAATGGTTAAATATAAAAAAAAGTTTTGCCCTCTATCTGCCTTAATTTCTACCTACAGTACATTATGATACTCCCTAAATAAAGTTGGTGTATGTAAGAGCTCTAACGAGTCGCCAAGTGACAACAGAAAATACGTATATAATTATAGAACCAAACTCATGACCAGAAAAATCTAATTGAATTTACAGAACATTAGCTATATCGTGATATGTATCATTATCGGGGTATACAATAATCTGTATCGGAATATTACATTTTGCTCAAATCGCACAGTAGGCTATAATATAAAAAACAGCAAGCGTGATCGCAGCCAGCCAGTCACATCCTCTCAACCATTCGAGCTGTCGTACGCAGGTTTATTGTAGCCCTTTGGCTAGTGTCTTGCCGAACAAACGCTAGTGGCAAAAGCATCAAACTTTATATTAACGGGTAAAAGTTATCTTGTTATCTTTAGCTAGCAGTGAGAATGATGTAGCATAGCTAACATGACAAAGTGTTTTCAGAGCGGCTCAAACGCAACTAACCAAAACTGCAGTCGCGTGTGGTTGGAGGAATTATGATAACAATAAACAGAATGTATCAATTCAAGCTCTTTGGAACAGGGCAGCTACACGTGTGTGTGTGTGTGTGTGTGTGTGTGTGTGTGTGTCTAACTGCATGCACGATCAGTGTGGAGCAAATTATTTGAGCAACTTACATCGAGTGTAAGGGAGAGGACCACTGTGTGTACAATGTTAAGTGGAGAATGGCGGAAGAAATGCGTTAAATATATATATATATATATATATATATATATATATAATAACCCCTCTCAGTGTGTCATGGAACAGGTAAACTCTGCACTGCACTATCCAACACTGCCCACAGGTGTGTGGCTTGTAGGAGGTGGAAAAAGAGGCAGAGGATAAACAAAGAATTGATGAAGCGTGCCAGGTTCCAGTTTCCCTGCAGCTACCCGACCCTGGCTCTTTTGTCCCCTGAGCGCTGACTGACGGCCTGAATGGGGCCCTTTTGAAGAAAACTTCAGTTTTAATTAAGAGGGTTTTCCTCGCTTGGGCTGCTGATCTGTGAAAGCCATGGGGATAAATATTGAATGGGGTTCACCCACTGGTTACTGTGCACCAAGTAAAAACAGGTGCTTCAGAGGGCAGATATTCACCCGGGCCCCTACCTGCATAACATGCCAATGAACGAGAGGAAGTGTTCAGTGTCATGTCTTCAGAGGGATTGGATATTTGAGCCTGCCTTTACTGAAATGCATTCCAAGCTTTTGGTGGCATCCAGCAAATTGACATCCAGCAAGAGGCACCAGTGACAGAGACAACATACAATCTGCGGCCTTCTGTGCCCCATGACTGGCCCCCTGGACTGTGAGATTTCCATCAGTCAGGTGTTGGCATTGGAGCATAGCAACAGCACATGAGAAGCATAGGTATCATTACCTGTGAATACTGAGTAGGCATCATGTGACACCACTGGACCAATGGTTTTATTTATTCCACATATTTCAGTAATGGCTGTTAAATTGTTCTTCTAAATGCTATTTTATGGTATATTGCAAAGAAGATAGAACTTATTTGCACACATTGTGTGTCAGGTAGTGGCACCTTGGTCAACTCAACCACTGTGCTGCAATGATGGAGACAGTGTGTCTTGATTTTAACAGTGATGGTGCCCTTTTTGCCCCTTTAGCCAGCTATCTACATTCCTTTCCAGAGGGTGTCTACACTCGACTGTGGGGCCAAGCATGAAACTTTGCTGCTCTAGCATCTCAGGAGGCAGCCGAGTAAAAGGATACCCTTGTGTCAGCTGTTTCCTGCTGCCTCTGACAAGGGTTTCTATTCATCACATGGCTCTGCTACAGTACCTTGCCTCAGCCTCCTCACTCCTCCCACTACCTGCCAATGAATAAGTAATTATTGGCCATCTTGGGGCAGGATATTTGGATGGCTCTGTTTATCGAGCCTAGGTCTCTGGATTTTAGCCATCCAGAGGTAACCTGAACTGGTGTTGGGCCCCTGAACCATCTGTTTGTTTTTCACATAAGGAGCACAGAGCTCCTTATCCCTTTTAACTCTTGATGGGCCACTCTCTAAGGGACGTGTTGGCCTCAATTCTTCACACTTTGTGAAGTTGAATGGGGGAACTAGCTTGGTGAAAGTGACTCCTCTTGGTAACCTGACAAGGTAATTCAAGCCCCACATCTCATTAGAATGTTTTAGGATTATTTTAAAGGCAATGCACATTATTATTTATATTTTTTGTTGTGTGACTCAACCTGAAACTGGTCATTTATTTTCAAACTATCATTGTGTAAAAGAAACCGGATTGGTTATTTCCAATATATTCTAGTCACTACCACTCAATAGCCAATGAAGCATTTTAAAGAGAAGTGTTAAACCATCTGACAGCCAATAGCTAGAAGTAGGGTTCCAACTGGTCATGGAATTTCTGGAATATTATGGAATTTTAAGAAACATTTCTATTCCAGACATGGAAATTCAGAATTATTCACATTTTTGGGGTTGAATCATGGAATATCAGGAAATGTTATTTGTAGCATGTCTACATTTTACTTGCCATTCATAAACAAATAAAAGGTTTCAACAAATAAAATGCTATTGTGCCACAATGTGCCACATTGTCTGTGAGCCACATGCACATTTAAAGAAGTTGCTTCCCCAAACTAAAGACACTAAATAGGACAAGATTAAAGCATGCCTTTTATTTGACTCAACAGGAATATTGAATGCGGGAAACATTTATCTAAAGGAGAATTTTAAACTAATACAATACATAATGCCTGAGACCATAAAAATCATTTTACTTTTTTACATGATGCCTGGAGTTTCTTTTCCTTTACATAAATACATTTCCACCATAAATTGATGCATAAAAGGAACAGGAAAGGAAATTAAGTGTTATTAACTGGACGCTAAAAAATCAAACAACCCCAATTTAACCACTAGTCAAATGTTTTCATGTGTATTACATTTATATTATAAATAATAATAATAATAATATATTCATATTAATATTAATAATATAAAAGTATTACATTTCATTTAGTTTGTTTCCATTTTTGATCTCCCTCTTTCTGGTGGTTTTTCTGTTCAATATACAGTAGGTAATGGAAATTCATATTTTTAAGTCGGTGAAAATCATGGAAAGGTCATGGAATTTGACATTTGACCCTGTAAAAGGGAGAAAGGTCTGCCCAAAATAAATGATGGAATGATGACCTGATGAAAGACATACTGTTGGTAGTTGGCTTTGCTACCTTTTCATAGATAACTTTGTATTCATGTATTTATTTTTAGATCATTGATTGCTATATACAATTATGTTTTTCACTTTTGTGTTATGACAGCTAAATAGGTTTATTTGAATATTTATGGAAAAATTATTTTGAATACATATAAATGATATACACCGCATTCCAAATTATTATGCAAATTGGAATGAAGTGTCGTAAACATTAAATATTTAGTTTTTCAATCAAACTCATTGATGGTATTGTGTCTCCGGGCTCTTTTATCCCTGTAACCAATCTTAGACACCTGACAAACTAATTATCACAGGTGTCTGTCAAATAAAGGAAAACTACTTAAAAAGGGTTATTATTAAGCAGGCCACGTGTTTTAAAAGGAAAGAAAAAGGATCTCTTTGCTGCGGAAAAGCATCAAATAGTGCAATGCCTTGGACAGGTATGAAAACATTAGATTTTTCCCACAAACTTTGTGGCTGATTCAGAGCACAGATGGGTTCATGCAGATAAAGGCATAATGAGGAAGGTTACTGCCAGACCCATTTATGCTTCTGCGTCAAGCTTACTAAGCTTTAGTTGTGATCATTTCATATCTTCTGCGCTGGTCTGTCTGTCGACCTCTGCACGTTGTCTACGCATGTGGAACATGTCTTGTTTATGCGCTCAAATTAGAACACAAATTGAGTGTAAACGTTTTGAAATGGGCACATAAAAACATTTATTTCCAGCGAATGTCTTGGTTACACCAACATTTATTTTAGGAAACAATCTCATGTCAGCCTAGCTTGAAGTGTTTGTTACGCCATATCCGTATGTGATGGCGTAGCTTTGACACAGATGCATAAATATTAGGGGAACTATAATAACTAAATTTCCATTTTGGGTAATATCTGGAAAATTGTATGGGATAGATAAAAACGTGAAACCTGAAAGCAGCATAATATTATGGACACCTTCCCGCTGTTTTTCTGCCATTTTAGCGAAGAAAAAAAAGTTATTGCAAAACTAGTTTGTTTATCCAATCTTTACAAAATGTGTACATCTACAGACTGGCATGAAAGTCTAAACTTAATTCCTGTTACATTTTGTGGAAGTCCCTCAGATTTGGTAGGGGGCGCTATAACTGGTGACACTAACAGTAGGACAAACTTTTGTGATTTGATGTAGTAGCACCAAATGCCCAACATATGGCAGCAAAATACCATGTATTAAAGAAACTTGTACTAGCTGAAGCAATGGAAATGTTCTGTTATCCATTTTGATCAGTAGTACTTGCAGTTAGACAGTAGTGACCATGAAAAGGTAAGGAAAACAATATTTGCTTTGTATAAGAATTGCTTTGGAATTTGTTGATGGAATATTGAGACGTTCTGTTAAACATTTCCCCTCCCTAAACAGCTATAATCCTTGTTTCTGTCATTTTTATACAGTTAATTGCAGCCAAGGGGGAAGGTGCAATTTATTGAAATAAATAATTAATTATGAATAATTAATAATTCACACAAATGGAGTTCAGCAACATTTATGTACACATAAGCCTGAAGTTAAATCAATTGTCTTCAAACATGTGGCAGCCTTAGACACTATTGTATCCCTGTAAACCATTTAATCTACAGAGTTCACATTCTGTTGTCCACTAAACTGCAATTTGGACTCTAGAACGCCCTTCCCCTGCACATACGACCTTCTCTTCCACTCTGCCCTCCCAATAAGCATGTATTAGTTTATTATTATGTATATACTTCCCAAATATTTTAATTGTATATTGTTTCTATAATGTTTGTTCCTGCCTTAGTTAAAAGTCCAAAACTGTATTATGTATCTTAACCAAATGTTTTATATTGAACTTTATATTTGCATGTGTACAATGTAAGATGTCCTTGAGAGTTTTGAAAGGTGTCCTGAAATGAAATGTATTATTATTTTTAACATTCATATAATTCCGCATCATGCTGAACCACTTTCGATGGAACAGTTGTTCCTTTCATTTCCTAATATTATAATCTAGGTGTGTTAAACATTTGTTAGCTATAGGCTACAACATTTTTTTATAGCCTAGTTACACTAATTTAAGTACCAAACATGATATTTTTTCATATATAGGCCTATCTCCCCCCCTTCCCCCGTGATATCACAATGTATCCAGAAAACAGCTTTTTCTCCACGGACAACCGGTTGACATTTGCTTTACTACTGTGGTTGAGCTCCCTCCAGCATATAATATGTGTATATGTGTGTGTCTGTGTGTATATATATCTGTGTGTGTGTGTGTGTGTATGCACAGTATCTCACAAAAGTGAGTACACCCCTCACATATTTGCAAATATGTGAGCATATCTTTTCCTGTGACAACAATGAAGAAATAACACTTTTCTGCAATGTAAAGCGGTTTAGACATTAATGGCTGTGTGTTGTTATTTTGAGGGGACAGCAAATTTACACTGTTCACAATCACTACTTTACATTGCAGAAAAGTGTCATTTCTTCAT
>JAODOY010000005.1:3805651-3819678 GCA_025399855.1 Forbesichthys papilliferus | reverse complement strand
GTCTTTACCCAGTTTATTCCCTCATTAGTGATGCAGACTCTGGCGGCTGTGTGTTTAGGATCATTGTCTGTGGTTAAAAAATATATATTTTAGATAGATTTTACGGTTAAAGTATAACAGAATTGTAAACAAGAACAAAGTTTGCATTGCAAAAATGAAAGAAACAATGTGGTCCCAAAAAATCTTCTCTGACATAAGGCCCGGCTAAGGCCTTGATGATATGTTCTTCAAAAAAGAGTCGATCCATAATACCTGAAGGTTAAAGCCACAATAGAAACATTAGTTCATTTTTTTTTTACATAAAATAGTATAGGCGTACATATTGACAAACTCTTTGTTCCTACCATCAAAAACAAGAAGCGGGCCTGGGCCCTGGCGGGAAATGGCTCCCCAGACATGTAGTTTAATGGGATGTTTGGGTTTAGGCTTGTTTATTTGCCTTCCTTTCTTCAGGTAGCAACTCAAGGCGAATCTCTCGAGGGCCACTGGTGTCTCGTCGCTGAAGATCACGTCATCAAAGGTCTTGTTTGTGTCTATCCACACCTGGGCCTGCTGCATGCGTAGTTCCTTGTTTTTCAGCCAAACCATAGGGTCAGTGCTATAGAAAAAGCATGCATTATTTATTCCATTCAAATTTGTATTAGCAGTGGCTTACAATACAGTAGTAGCTTAATAACAATAGCAACAACGGTTGAGAGCAACAATGGGCGGGCCCTTGCGCCGTTACGCACGTCGGGTTGGGGCGCGGACTCTGATATAATTTATTGCGCGTGTTGAGTTAGACGATTATGTAGAAATTGTGGGCAACCTGCTAGGAGCTGGGAATGAAAGCATAAAACATGTATATATTTATTTAGCCAGTAGGTGGCGCTATGACTTTAAGTGAATGTTGACATATCAATGTTACATAACATTGATATGTTATATTAACATGCATAACAAGTTTTGAAGTAAATTAATCTAACCATCTTGAAACAGTACGTCACAGCATAAAAATGGACATTTCATGTTGCCAGTAGGTGGCGTTATGATTTTGAGTGAAAATTGTTATCATTGTTATCAAACATGTAAAATCTGGTGGAGATAACAAAAGCATGTCCACAGAAGTTACAACAACTTCATGTTTCTCAGTGGCAAATAATCCGTTTTCAACGCCATGCCACGGACACGCGAATTTTGTACAACTTTTAATCATCAATGCCTTGTCATGCCACTGGACAAATTTGAAGTAGATCAGATTTATTCTGTAGGAGGAGTTCGTTAAAGTATGAAGCGTGCAAATCGCCAAAAAATGACCATGAAATGTAAGGTAATTGTTACATATACATGTGTTCAGGGCGGGACTCTTAAGAATCTATTAAAGTTTGGTAGAGATTGGAGCATGTATGGAAAAGTTATAACAATTTATTGTGTCTTGGCGAAGGATGTGCCTTCGCCGCCACGCCCCAGACAAGCCGTTTAACGAAAAGAACATCACAGCATAAAAATTGACATTATCTGTTGCCAGTAGGTGGCGCTATGACTTGAAAAGAATGTTGACATAAAGATGTATTCAGGGTGGGACTCTTATGAATTGATTAAAATTTGGTACAGATTTGAGCATGTATGAAGAAGTAAGAACAATTTGATGTGTCTTATAGAAGGATTTACCTTCGCCGCCATGCCCCAGACAAGCCGTTAAGCGAAAACACAGAATATTTACATATTATCATCGACAGGGTCTTATGGCTTGTCTGAGACAGTTTTGAATTAAATTAATCTAACCAGCTAGGAGTAGTATGTCACGGCATAAAAAATGACATTTTCGTTTGCCAGTAGGTGGCACTATAACTTAATGTAAATTTTGGCATACAGATGTCTTCAGGGCGGGACGTTTATAAAAAGTGTAAAGTTTGGTGCATTTATGAGCATGTTTACAGAAGTTATACCAACTTCCTGTTTCATGGCGAATCATGTATTTTCCACGCCACGGACACACCTATCAGTGAAAACTCACCGTTTGTACAACTTTTAATCCCAATAAAGTGTAAAATGCACAGAGCAAATTTGGAGGTGATCGCATTAATTCCCTAGGAGGAGTTTGTTAAAGTACGATGCGTGCAAATCGCCAAAAATGACCATTAAATTCAAAATTGCAGACTTCCTGTTGGATGTAGGAAATTGCTCCCAGAGCATTTTTTGTACGCCTGGTCATGTTACACCAAAATTTCGTATGTCTAGGAGAAAGTGTTCGGGGGGGCTGGTCTGTAGGGGGCGCTAGCGAGCCATTTTGCCACGCCCATTCGCGAGACACTTATAATCGGCAATTTCCCGAAGAAGACACGTGCGGAAAGTTTCGAAAGTTTTTGTGCATGTTTAGGCCCCCTAATAAAAATGTAAGTCGCAGAAGAAAGAATAATAACTAGGGTTGCGAGCAACACTGGGCGGGCCCTCGCGCCGTGACGCACGTTGGGGCGTGGCGCGGACTCAGATATGAATCATTATGCGTGTTGTGTGAGACGATTCTGTAGAAAATGTGGGCAACTTGCTAGGAGCAGGGAATGAAAGCATAAAGCGTATATATTAATGTTGCCAGTAGGTGGCGCAATAACTTTGAGTGAATGTTGGCATGTCGATGTGTTCAGGGTGGGGCTTTTATGAATTAATTAAAATTTGGTACAGATTTGAGCATTTATAAAGTTACAACAATTGTTTTCTGTTGCCAGTAGGTGGCGCTATAACTTTAAGTGAATGTTGACATATCGATGTGTTCAGAGTGGGGCTCTTCTGAATTGATAAAAATTTGGTACAGATTTGACCATTTATGGAGAAGTTACAACAAATGTTTTCTGTTGCCAGTAGGTGGCGCTATAACTTTGAGTGAATGTTGACATATCAATGTGTTCAGGGTGGGACTTTTATGAATTGATTAAAAGTTGGTACATATTTAAATATGTATGGAGAAGTTACAATTTGATGTGTCTTGGCGAAGGATTTACCTTCGCCGCCACGCCCCAGACAAGCCGTTAAGCGAAAACCCAGAATATTCACAGAATATCATCGACAGGGTCTTTTGGCTTGTCTGAGACAGTTTTTAATTAAATTAATCCAACCAGCTAGGAGCAGTCTGTCACAGCATAAAAAAAATTACATTTTCTGTTGCCAGTAGGTGTCGCTATAACTATGTAAATATTGACATACAGATGTCTTCAGGGCGGGACATTTATCAAACGTGTAAAGTTTAGTGCATTTCTGAGCATGTTCACTGAAGTTATTCCAACTTCCTGTTTCATTACAAATCATGTATTTTCCACGCCACGCCACGGACACGCCCATCAGTGAAAACTCACCATTTGTACAACTTTTAATCCCCATAGTGTGTAAAATGCACAGAGCAAATTTGGAGGTGATCGCATGAATTCCCTAGAAGGAGTTCGTTAAAGTATGATGCGTGCAAATCACCAAAAAATGACCATAAAATGTAAAATAGCCAACTTCCTGTTGGTTTTAGGAAATGGCACTAAGAGCATTTTATGTCCGGCTATACTTCATACATGTGCCACAGAAATTTCGTAAATGTCGGCCAAACGTGCGGCGGGGGCTGCTTTGTTGAAGGGTAACTTCCTGTTGCCAGTAGGTGGCGCTCTGACTTTAAGTTAATTGTTACATGTACATGTGTTCAGGGCGGGACTCTTATGAATCTATTAAAGTTTGGTAGAAATTATAGCATGTATGTAAAAGTTGTAACAGTTTATGTGTCTTGGCGAACGATGTTCCTTTCCCGCCACGCCCCAAACAAGCCGTTTAACGAAAACTTACAATAATAACAAATTGTCACCGTTAGGGTCCTATGGCTTTTTTAAGACCGTTTTGAAGTAGATTTTAGAAACAATCTAGGAGAAGAACATCACAGCATAAAAATTGACATTTCCTTTTGCCAGTAGGTGGCGCTATAAGTTAATATAAATATTAGCATACAGATGTCTTCAAGGCTTGACGTTTATCAAACCTGTAAAGTTTGGTGTATTTCTGAGCATGTACACAGAAGTTATACCAACTTCCTGTTTCATGGCGAATCATGTATTTTCCACGCCACGCCACGGACACGCCCATCAGTGAAAACTCACCATTTGTACAACTTTTAATCCCCATAGTGTGTTAAATGCACACACTCAATTTGGAGGTGATCGCAATAAGTCCCTAGGAGGAGTTCGTTAATGTACGATGCGTGCAAATCGCCAAAAATGACCATTAAATTCAAAATGGCAGACTTCCTATTGGATGTAGGGAATTGCTCTTAGAGCCTTTTTTGTACGCCTGGTCATCTTACATGTTCCACCGAAATTTCGTACGTCTAGGACAAAGTGTTTGGGGGGGATGATCTGTAGGGGGCGCTAGTGAGTTATTTTGCCACGCCCTTTCGCGAGACACCTAAAATCAGCGATTTCCCAGGGAAAGTTTCGTGAGTTTTTGTGCATGTTTAGACCCCCTAATAAAAATTTAAGTCGGAGAAGAAAGAATAATAATAACTAAGGTTGCAAGCAACACTTGGCGGGCCATCGCACCGTGACGCACGTCGGGGCGTGGCGCGATTTCGGATATTAATCATTATGCGTGTTGCGTGAGACGATTCTGTAGAAAATGTGGGCAACCTGCTAGGAGCAGGGAATGAAAGCATAAAACGTATATATTAATGTTGCCAGTAGGTGGCGCTATAACTTTGAGTGAATGTTGGCATGTCGATGTTTTCAGGGTGGGGCTCTTATGAATTGATAAACATTTGGTACAGATTTGAGCATTTATAAAATAGTTACAATTGTTTTCTGTTGCCAGCAGGTGGCGCTATGTCTTTGAATTAATTATGACATATCGATGTGTTCAGGGAGGAAATCTTATGAATTGATTAAAATTTGGTACAGATTTGAGCATTTGTAAGTAACAGATTTGAGCATTTGTAAGCAAAAGTTACAAGAAATTTGTTCTGTTGCCAGTAGGTGGCGCTCTGACTATAAGGTAATTGTTACATATACATGTGTTCAAGGCGGGACTCTTATTAATCTATTAAAGTTTGGTAGAGATTTGAGCATTTATGGAGAAGTTACAACAATTTGATGTGTCTTGGTGAAGGATGTACCTTCGCCGCCACACCCCAGACAAGCCGTTTAACGAAAACTCACAATGTCATCGTTAAGGTCCTATGGATTTTTTACGACAGTTTTGAAGTAGATTCATGAAACAAGCTAGGAGAAGAACATCACAGCATAAAAATTGACATTTCCTTTTCCTTCCTTTCCTTTTGTGTAATATATATAAATATTGGCATACAGATGTCTTCACGGCAGGACGTTTGTCGAACCTGTAAAGTTTAGTCAATTTCTGAAAATGTACACAGGAGTTATACCAACTTCCTGTTTCATGGCGACTCATGTATATTCCACGTAACGCCACAGACACGCCCATCAGTGAAAACTCACCGTTTGTACAACTTTTAATCCCCATAGTTTTTACATTGCAAGGAGCAAATTTGGAGTCGATCGCATTAATTCCCTATGGCACCCTTGGTGCTCGGGCCCTAATAATCACTAGGGATCCAAAAGGGTCTTCGCACACTCTGTGTGCTCGGGCCCTAATAATCACTAGGGTTTCAATAGGGTCCTCGCACACTGTGTTTGCTCGTGTGCACATTTTTGGAGCAGGAGCCATCCAAAAATTTGGGAGGGCAATTGTTTTGGTGACCCATTCAATAGCCTAGGTAAATTAAAGGTATATAACTCATTCTAGAGAAAGCTCGTCGATCAAAACAAAATAACCTCTTGCTTCCGTCAGAAAGTCTGTCCACCACACACTGAAAACACAAAGCAAAGGCTAGGATATTTTGTGTGGTGTGATCGGCACCACTTTGTTGGTGTTACTATTTACAGAGGCTGTGTATAGGCTACAAACATCAGATTTATTCAGCACAAAGAACAGGCAATTAACCAAAAGTCCAAGGAGATATAGCTTATTGTGAATTGACAGTGAAATTGCTTACTGGAGCTTTAAGTCAACTAGCTATTGTCACATTGCATTGTAGTCTACAATGTTTTGTTAGAATTGTTTTGTCACCTCACTAGTGCCATACCACTAGTCTTCCCCTAACCAATTTCTTACCCAAACCTAAACTTAACTCTTAAAAAGATTTTAAATTAATTCATTAAAAATAATGAAAATAATTCATTCTATGTTCTGTGTTGTGGTCCAGATAACCGGAAAGTAGTCTACCAATTAATCAAATTAATGTCTTAAAAAAAAGAGGGCTACAAAACATGAAAATAAATGAATTCATAATAGTCTGATTCAGTTGTCGTTATTTTCATGGTTATTAGGTGCAGCAAAATGCTCTTGCCCAATCTCTCTCACAGTACGGCAGTACCTTCTCTACCGCCACCTTGGTTCAAGTGAATGCAAAACATTGACGTTTGGCTTCTGTTTAGATATTGTTAAAAATGGTCATGGAAAAGCACAATTGCATACACACCAGACGATCCTACCAATTAATATTATTATTAATATTATGATATTACTTACTTCGCAAGTCATGCAGACAGAACGGATGAGACACAATCCATAATGTATCCTGGGAGACAGGGTGGCTTCCGCTTTTAATAAATTGCCACTGTCTTGGGAACCTAATGTATGAGACATGCTGGTTTTGTAAGAATCTTACCATTTCTGATTTAAGCTCTGGGTTTTGCAGTTTATTTTTCTTTGAGTCATGCAACATCATCTTTTTCCTTAATCGTATCTTTATATCTCACTGAGTGAGATATAAGTCAAGTGACATCCTTGAATACACACATTATATGCTGAGTAGCATCATTAGATGATACAGCGCATGCAATTGGTCTGTCCATTTCTGGGGTCACCAAATCAATGCCGTGAAGATTAGCCAGTTAAAATTGAAACCCCACTTCCCCCCTGTCAAATGTTATAATTTCACAGTTAGTTCGGGGTCCGGATAGGATGGTGCCTGTGTCTGGACCCGGACCCAGAGGTCTGCCAAAATATGGCCTAAAATATCAACAATGAGGATGCACATTTTGTTTTATAAAACTAGGTCATGCCCTGTGTTCACTTCATTTACATACTTTAATACCAGTGTTTGTGTGCCCTTATCAATTAGCATGTTGGTAATGACTGTGCAGGTTAGATTACTTTATACGTTTGTGCACGTACACACACACACACGCACGCACGTTCGCGCTGTCTAAAGATGAGCCACTGAGCTGTCAAGCACAGCCACAAAGACCAGATGAGGCGCTCTGCAATCTCAGTGGCAGGCACAAGATGTCCCGGACTGCCAGAGGTGTGCATGCATCTCTCTCTCTCTCTCTCTCTCTCTCTCTCTCTGTCTGTCTGTCTGTCTGTCTGTCTATCAAATGTCGCCTAAACATGATCTGCTCATTTGCAAATCATGCCTACTGGTCAAATATATGTTGTCAGTGAGGAAGGAACAGGTAGCAGTGGGAGCCAAGGCCACAGCAAGCAAGTGATCTCTTGACATTTTAACTAATCCCTTCAATCTTATGATTTCTTGCACATTTAGGAGATTTGCTAGCAGCCAGAATTGGCTTTTTCACATATGTGGCCTGTCATGTCATATTGAATGTTAACACAGTACAGAGAATGAACAGAGACACGAGGGGTTGAATAATGAAATGGACTGTGATTGTATATGACACCGCCGGCTCCAGGCTACCGGCATTCCCATTCAAGCTGCAACTCTGTAGTGGATTCTTGAACCACTTCGGTGTCTCATAGCCTGGCAAACATTGCACCATGGAGATACTTGTGTCTGAGACTAGGTGACAACTTTGACTATTTGTCCTATGTAAAGCCTGTGTTGCAGCTATGTATGTGAACACAATTATAATTATTACTTGGCTTTTATGACTTAAAGTATTTGCAAAAGCATTTAAAACTGTTTAAAACTTAAAATTCTCTACACAAATGCAATGTTTTCAGCAATATTTCAGCATATTATACAGTAGGTGAGGTGGATTAGACACTATTCAACCTGGGAGATATATTTCAGTTTATACCATGACTACTTGCATGAGAGTTTGGCAGCATTGTGTGACACATCCCCCTGCCCCCCACAAACTACTGAAGGCGTAGGGGGACAGTGTGTATCTGCTGTGTGTTTGTGCGCTTTTGGCAAACACATGCTACCTGTCACAAACAGTTAGAACCCCGGCCCGCATGGCAGGCCATCAGACGCGGCCTGAACTTTTCACTTGTCAATTCTGAAAGGTTAGTGCTAAAATTGGCTGCAACAGATGCAAATGGCTGGATGCATAGGCATATCTGCGCAAAGGTTGGCTTGTTCACATTTACATGTGTTGACTGGACCATCTTCTTTGACTTTTACCCCTTCCCCTGCTTTTTGTTAGCCTCCCTGCATCCTGTTTAGAACTAATCTGTATGTTAGGGCAGGCATTTAGTTGACCACTTCAGCTCGGAAGAGGTATTGGCTCAATGCAAAGCAGACATTGGCTTTGCACACTATCCAAATAGTTTTTGTACTTTAATTCAAGGTACAAATTAGATTCAAATAGTAAATATATCTTTTTTTTTTTTAAAACACAATCATTTAATTCTACAGCCTTGAGTATCTTGACTACAGATGGAAGTTAGTATTGTACATTTGTGCTTTAAGCCCGCAATATACTTGCTTTAAACTACGCGTTTGCAAGATGGCTGCCACGGGTGTTGGGTGGGCATCCTGCGTTCACTTGTAGCGGAATTTGTGCCCGTCCTCAGAAATTAGCGCTACGTTTGCGCATGAAATACAGCACACGAACGTGGAGGCAGTTAATCAAAGATTAAAATGCTTTTGATATCAAGATTCTTATTTTTAATAATGGATCAACAGAGATGGGTGTTAACATTAGTATCAACAGAGACAACCAGCACTGTTGTCAAGAACTTTATATTTTTAAAGAAAGAATTTAATAGATATTGGATTTAGTGTTCAATTTGTCCAATTAATCTAATTCTAATTCTAATATTTAGACTAGTAGAATATATATGAATGGCATTGTGCTACTAAATTTAAAATGAATACATGTCTTGCCTATCATTGTAGGTAGAACTGAAGATGAAGTATAATGACCAGCACTGTAAAAGCAGAGGCCTTCTTCCTGGTAGTCGCTGGTATGAGATCCAGGCGTATCGAGCACTTAACCAGGCTCTAGGGAGGTGAGTAACTGACATTAAGTTTAATCAGTCCATCAGTCTCCAGTGAGTCTGAAAATGTTTCTGTCTTTTTTCCCCTCACTCAGATGTATCCGTCACAAGAATGACTGGGGCGCTCTTATTTTAGTGGATGACCGTTTTAGGAATAATCCTAATAAGTACATTACAGGTATGGAAACTAGTACCCCACCACAGCTGAACATGGTTATCTAAATGGTAGGCTTCTCAGCTTGAACACTAGACCGCAGTAGTTCTAAATTATGCTGTTGGTTTAAATAAACTTAAGGTTTTTATGTATTACATACATACAATATTACATACATGTAATAATGTTAAATTAAATACACTTGCATGTTTGGTATACTTTGCTTAGAAATTAAGAAATTATATTATGCATGCCATGGTCTCTAACACGGTCAAAAGTAAAGAATTACTCAATTCTCAGTGTGATTTCATAGCTATTTTGTTTCAATGTGTATTGAAGTGAAACTTGCATTATTAAAGTATATCATGTTTGCTTTGTTACAACCTAGCCATTACAACTTTTTAGTAAATCCTATGAAAATCCTTTTAAGAGCCTAATAGCCTAACTTATAAAATGTGTGATCCTGTCATTCTGTGTCTTAGGTCTTTCTAAGTGGGTGCGACAGCTTGTTCACCATCATGACACGTTCAACAGCGCCATGCAGTCACTTGTAGCATTTTCTCAGTGTCAGCAGGGGGCAGATGTGGTCCATGCCAGCAGCCTTAAACCCTCCAGTGCCTCTCCAGCAAGGTGCTTGCCAATAAGCGTGGAAGAGCTACCACTGGTGGAAGAACCCCACTCCCATCCCCAGACACCTTGCTCAGCTGTATCACAGCAAGGAGTTTGTAAGCAGATTAATGCACGCTCCATGCCTCCTGCCCTCTCTGTCATGTCTGACGGAGCTAAAGAGAATGGGATTGCAGGTAAGCATGTAGCAGGATTTATTTTTACTGCTGCATGTTTACAATACACCAACATAATGTTCTATCTTTGCAATTATGTCATGTTCTTAGTCCCTAATACATTTCTCAAAGTCAGTTTTCGCATATGGATTCCAGACATCCAGATCCAGAAATGGTCACACCTGTACACTTGATTGTTTTAAAGACGGCTCTCACTTATATTACTGGAAATAGGCAAGAGGTGGCACCTGTGTAGAGTGTGCAGGAGACAGGATGTAATGCAAAAAGTGCTCTGGGTAAAGTGTTTTGTTTACAGCACTTCAGAGATGGTAGATGAGGCTGCAGACTGTTTTATAATTATATTTTTGTGTTTATCCATTCCATTCTTCATCCTTGGATGTTTTTCTCACCAGTCACACGAGAAATGTCCTTAACATATCTCAACATGGTGAATTATCCCGACAGTGATCTGCTTGGTTCACATGCGTTCTCAAAGGGCCATGACATAGACCTAGTAGTACTAGACAGTTGGCAAGGTAACATATGTGTAATGTCCAGGTCAACTGATTTGTACATTTGCATTCTCACATGAAGACCTTATAGTTGATGTCTAGATAAGTTCAGGACTGCTGTGCATGTCTGAAAACAGCTAAATATACTGTTGTTTTAGTGAAATATGTGTCATTTACATACATGTGATTATTTAATAATTAACTGTAATGGACTTATACCCATGTTGTAAAATGAATAACTTACATGTGTGTATACCATTTGGAAATGCATTACGAAGTCTATGATATTGCAAACAACTTTGTTTGTACGTTCTTATTTATGGAGCCAGGGCAGTGTGCAAACACCGGCTATTTTTTGCTGCACGGACAGCTAGCAGACTGCGAGGATATAATTGGTGAATTTTACAAAAAGTATATTACGGTAGTTTACAATAACTAACTATACCTTTAAGTCAAAGCCAGGTAAAACTGTGAATGCTTTTTTTTGTTTTTTTCTCAAGAATTTTTAAAAATGCTTACTTGTGTGTTGTGTGTCATTTGAATATATCTGAATGTGAATATTTTTTAAAGTTATTGTTAAAGCTTATATTTTAATTAGGCTATACGTGGGTTTTTATTATCTCCTTATTAGACTTGTAATTGTACTACTGTACTTTAGATACAAGGGTCTAAATAACCTAATTGTAATTGTTTTATTTAACATGCGCTTTTTAGATTTCATTATTAAACCCTGCATGTTTTTACTATAGAAATGTGAACTATTGCATTTGTGACGTAGGATATACGCCAATTAATTCCATTCGAGAAAATGTGTTTCCTCATCTCGTCTCGTCTTAAGTGTTGTGGCAAGATGGAGGTTACCGTATTGCTCAATTTAATTTGTTGTGGTGAATCGGAGTGGCAGAGATTTTATGTAGGCTGAGGGGTAGGGGTTAGGGGGAGGGTTTGGTTGTGTGGCTTGCCATTTCATTACTGAAAGATCTCGTGCGTGCCTCACTGGCACTGGAGCAAACAGATGAGCAGATGTTGGACTGTTGCTTTTAATTAAATCTGCTTAACCTTTTGTTTGGGTTATATTGAGCGTAAGCCCACAATAATGTTTTGTTCTGAAATACACCGCATCATGTACTTTATTAGGGTCCCCATTCTGTTCATGTAGCCATCTTGTTTTAACTTTTATGGGAGTCTAGCATCTTAAGGCTCTGTTTTTTTGCTTCTCATATCAATAAGATAACAAAACAAATGTGTTTCCTCTGAACACAGATCTTCCAAAGGTGGCACAAGTGGAGTCCCTCTTGTACCAAAACTGTGAGGAAGACCTTCTAAAAAGCCCCATAAGCCTTCGTCCCTTCCACCACCTCTTCACGCCCACATCTGTCAGCACACCTTTCAGAAAGCCCATATTCAAGACCAGTGGGCTCAATGGAGCCACCCAGCAAAAGCAACAACCTGATTCGGACAAAACCGACAGGACTCAAGAGCTCAACTTTACTCACGATAATGGACGGCCATCTTGTGTTGAGTGTAGAACCACAGACGACACCCCAGTTACAGCGCCTCCTAGTGACCTGCCCACAGGTGACAACCCCACTCACTGTGAAGAGTACTGTGAAGTAGAGGAAGATCTGCAGGTCTTCTTCACCCCAGAACTGTTTGAGGACGTGGATGACAGAGAAGTCGGGGCGGCACCTGACTATGGTCACACAGATCAAGTTACCGAACCACTGCAGACAGGTACATCTGATGTTAGCGACCAGATCCAACCAGCATCTTGTGTAGCACAAAATGAATCCAAAGATCAAGCCTGCACCCAGGTGGAGGTTCAGTTTAGACATAAAAGCAACCGAACCCACAGACTTTCACTGTCCAGACATAAAGCCGCCCCCTCTTCATCAGGTAAATTGACTGACTACTTCTCAGTTAAGCCTCAGGCGACTAACCTACATAATTTGATCACAGATGAGTAGGTTGGTCGCGGAGTTTAACATTGTTGACACACGTCTTAATTAATCTATTATCTGGTGTGACAGCACAGCATTATCAAGGCAATTTAGGCCATTGTTATACGGCCGTTGGTTAAAAGACTCACAAATCAGGTTTGAACATGCCTTTATAACAAGCTTATTAAGACATAGGAATGCATTTTAATGGAACAAACGCGGCTTCATCTTGTGTATTATGAGATGTTACTTAGGGTGGTACTATATATCTGCCTAACAACTCAATCAAGTTTCTTGTTTAAGTTTGGAGGACATAATTTTTCTGTAAATGTGCCAAACAGGACAACGTTTACTGAGTTTCAAATAACTTACATTGTTTTAAACAAGTAATAAAATCGTTTAAGTATCTGTTTGTCATTATTTTTCTTTATACAGTCATGCACATTGGTTGTCTAATGTCAGATAAAGCAGTTATCTAAATATTGGAGGACATAAAAGATAATCTTAGATAGATGTATTACCTTTGATCTAATCACCAAAATAGTTTGGTTTTCACTGTAACTCATGTTTGTGACTGTGCCAGACTGCTCATTAACTAAATAATCTACAGTAAGCCAAGAGCATAGAGAGGGTATCAGGCAAATGTACAGTATTATAAAAACAAGGCTCAAACAAAGGCTCAGTAATATGTACCCTTGGCTTTCTGTAATGTCTTTTTGTTCATTAGCCTATCCCTTAAATGGGCACTCGCCTCAAATAATTGTAATCTTTTTAGGGCCCTAGCACACACTGTGAGAGGACCCTATTGTATCCCTAGTGATTAAGGGCCTAGCCACCCCTATTATTAGGGGTCCAAGCAGCGAAGCTGCGGGAACCCTATTGTAATTGATAGTTTTATTATTATTAGGGGTCCAAGCAGCGAAGCTGCTGGAACCCTATTGTAATTGTTAGTTGTATTATTATTAGGGGTCCAATCAGCGAAGCTGCGGGAACCCTATTGTAATTGTTAGTTTTATTAGGGAGCCAAGCACCGAAGCTGCTGGATCCCTATTGTAATTGTAAGGATTATTATTATTGTTTCCTCAGAAAACGACATGGGCAGCAGAAACTTTACACACTACAGACACCAAACTTTGTAGATATGTCCCAATCGTTGACCCGATCTCCCGAAAATAATATTTCATCCAGACAGCTCTAGGTGGCGCTATAACAACCACATTTACATTTTCGCTTATATCTGGAGAACCGTATGGGCTACAAATAAGCTTTGAAGTTCCACATGTTCCCTGAAGGCTCCCGAATCGAATGGGCATAGTCACACAAATGCAAAATGAACTACTCCAAGGCCGTTCATCCAATTCTCACGAAATTTGGTACAAATCATCTACACACCATGCTGACAAAAAGTTGTATAAAGAATTTTGATCTGACT
>JAODOY010000005.1:3792863-3805551 GCA_025399855.1 Forbesichthys papilliferus | reverse complement strand
TATCACCATACGCTGTTTAGCATACATTATTGTGATAGGCATATTGCGCATAACGGAATTGCCATGTTAATTATTATTATTATTATTATTATTATTATTTCTTTTTTTAATATTATTATTTTGTTTTTTTCATTTATTTTATTTAGTTTCCCACTTTTCTAGTGGCACAACGAATTGTCAAATGATCAGTGTTAGCCGCTAGGTAGACTAAATTGTGAATAATCTTGGCCTTTTTACCCCGGGCCGTCATCTGCCATTAGTCGCGATCCACAAGCCCGCCACAGGAGCCTATTGATCAGTCATTGGCTGACTATTTTAGACAAATAGTTTTTAACGAGAGTGCGAGGTCGCAGAGCTTGCTCTGTTAATTGAAGATAACAGAGGGGGCAAAAATAGACCCGTAATAGAATGCGAGTTTTGTGACAATCGCTGCAGAAAGAAAAGAAAACGAACAAGAGGGGGTTTTCTAATTAGGAGCCGCGGATCTGTGTATTCCCCCCTGTCCCGGGCGCGGGTGCGGGGGGAGCTGTGGCCGGGAGGCAGGCGACAGGCGCCGGTTTCTGGACAAAGGCCTGTCTGCTGCCAAAGTGGCTGGGCGTCCAAGCGCCTCTCCTCAATATTCTCGCTTAACCCTTTCGTTTCACGAAGACACTCACAGCAGAGCGTGTTCTGCTGCGTAATGCTCCATGGCCTCAGACCCTTTACAGCTACACCGATTTGCTTTACACACACACACATCATTTTTTAATCCTAATATGCCTAGTCTATGTAACACTCAGATATCCATAGTGACATTTTAAACGAAAATATTGCGAACAATACTATACAGGAACTCACGTGCTGCGTTAGGCCTGGCCACATAGCCTACAGACAGCATGTACCACTATTCACCAGCCATCATAGATTCAATATGCCAAAAATAATATGTATATAGTAGGCTAATAATTATACAAATATATATAATACCAACACTGAAATTAGGATGAATCCAACAATAACCGACATTTTTAAATTCTTATTCATATTTAATGTAGGATTCTGGGGAATAACAGTGAATCATCTTTCATTTAAAACAACCTAAATAAGATTCAAATGGAAATATTTCCTCAAATTATTTACCAATAGAGGGTGCTGTTACCCCACAAGCAGACAAACGGTAAAAACATAAATTTACGTGCGTGTGTGAATGAATGTGTGCGCGTATATAAAGATTATATGCCATAACAAAAAAAAAAACAAAAAAAAAACTCAAACTTCAAATCATAATCCAAAATGTTAGGATGACTTATTCCATTAATTTTTGCAATTACCACCACTGGCTATTTTTTTAAAATAATAAAAACAGTACGAAAGCCATTGAACACAAGCTTTTTATTGCAATTGTGAGACAATAAAAAATTTTAAAAAAAAAATAAAAATAAAAAATACCCGGACAACCAACAAAGAAAAAGATACTTTCGTCTTTAAATATATTTATGAATATATATATATAGCCTACATGACTGATGCGTCCATTCGATGAGGAATTGCTTTGAATTGCCCATTGGGTTGGATTAAAATCACCTGAGATTTTCTCATGATTGAAATTGTCAATTAAGTATCCTTCACGTCCTCAGTCCATATGATGATAAAGGCTTAATGCAAAATCTAAACAGGCGCCAATGTTTGCTAGACACACCCAGGTAGGTAAATCAGTGATGATTCCTAAGGCAAATCAACAAATAGCCTATCTTAATAGCTTTAATTTACAATAGGCCTATACGTTGTAATGTAAAATGAAAACGAACAAATGATATTTAAATATGTACACGCTTATATACAAGCTTGAATAAATTAATACCAATTGCATATTCTTGTGTTGTAGCTTATTTACATAATTAAATTTTATATTATAAATACTTCAGCAATCTTCAAAAATGTCTGCCGGAAATCATATGCGTTTCACTATTCTCATATAAATGGAACTATTCTTGCCCATCCCTTTTGAAAATGGGGTATAGTATTGAAACTTTTTGTGTTAATCTTTTTGACTTTCCAGCTTTACATCTGACACCCCAAAAAATATGTTGTCTGTGATAATTAGTCTTCTCGGCTAATGGCTGACAATATTATGTGAAGTAGCCATACTGTGTAGACTACATGCGCACACATATCCTGCATTAGGCCATGTCAAAAATTGACAATTTAATATTTTCATGTTAACATTTTTAGAAAATGTTTCATCAATGTTTTTAATTTGGAAATATAGCCCTACACATGCAAACGAGGTTAGTTTGACCGATTGCAAACTGCAGGCTTATGCATTTAAGGCCTACACAAGAGCTTAAAGTTAACACGAACACATTTTTCCATATTTCAACTCGCCTGCATCTAAGGCGTAGGCGTTATACAGTAGCCTATATTCGTTTTAGTCGCCTATGCTTCAAGATTGAATGTGCTGTACAAGGCAAAATCTGTATAAATCCACCAAAATCCAAGCGACGATTCGGGTTATTTATAGTCTAGAGAGTGATCACTTGGAAGAGTCTGTGGATGGAGATGTTTCTCGATGGCTTTCCAGGCCACTCACCAGTCTCTGGATGTTCTGCAGTTCATTTATGGATTCTTTCACTGTGACTTTGGGTGAACTGGGCCTACCACTCAAACTAGTCTTGTGATTGTGGTGATCAGGTGCTGGACTTGTCTCTCTGCTGCCTGACTTAGACGATTCAGACCCGGGGTTGGTATTTAGGCTGCCTGGCAGACTAGTGGCGAGAAGGTTGGAACTGTGAGGGACGGAAACGGGGAGCTGATAGGGGTTAAACCGGAACCGGGGCCGGGAGTTTCCCAGAAAGGGGTTTCTGGATAGGGAGGTGGCTGAGCTGGTAGCTGGGATCACGGATGCAGAGGCGGCTGCGGCTGCCGCCGCCATGTACGTATAGGGATACGGGAACAGTCCTCCGAATGTTGGCATTGGAATACCCTGAAATATGAGGGGCTACATTTATTATCATAGAAGTGACGATATGTTGGGCTATATATTGCCTAATCAAAAATGTCAGTTGTTAAATAAGTTAGTAAACAAATGAATTAGGGTAATATACTGTAAGTGTATCATTATTTAATTTATATAAGATAAAAGCCATAACAATTTACATTTGTATTTATTGCACATATTTAAATAAATAACGTGTCAATATGTTTATTAAATACAAGCAAACAAACTGCAGCTCTTGATGATTCAATTATTTTCTTACATTTAAGACGAAGTTGCTTAATTAAACATTAGAATATTTGATAAATGTTTACACTAGTTAAATGAAATACATATACTGTGTAATAATGAATGACAGAGCAAACCTTTTTTTTTGATAGCTTAAAAACTTTTAAATTATTTGCCTTTCTTCAATTTCATTTCAATTAAATATTGTCTAATTAAGAGAAAAAATTGATATAGTAGAACAACTCATTAAATTTAGGGAAATTATTGTCATTATTATGTCCTACGAAAATTATTAATAATTTGACTATGATTTTACCACTAAAGTCAACACTGCTTTAGTCATCCAACATCCAGCAATATTCTTTGGCTTCACAGCTGTAAAGCTGCAAAATCAACTTCAAATGTGCTATGACTCAGGGAATTGAAATGTTGACATTAATTTACTTATTGTACATGCACTCATAATCAAACTTGATTAAGTGTCAAAATTGAAGTGATCCATCTAGATTCTTGATGTATTCTGAGCAAAACTGGAATATGTGTATGCAGATAATGGTGAATATGTGTGCATATAAACATGGTTATTGATGTCACAGGTGTGTGCTGTGCATGCAGTCATAAGAAGAGCCACTTACCTGAGAGGCCAGCATGTGTTGGGAGAGATGAAACGGAAAGTGGTTTGTAGAGACACCCTGAACAGAAAGGCTGCCATTTTCCAATGCACTGGCACTGGATACAGAGGCCAATAGATGCCCCATGCCCATGGCAGAGAAGGCACCAGGGGCCATGGCAAACTGCCCGGGGTGAAACAACAGTGGCGATCCGGTGTTTAGAGGGTTGAAGAACTGCTGAGTGTGCAGGCCGGACAGAGCCAAACTTTGTAAGTGGCTGGGGGTGAAGTGAGATGGGCTCTCCGTTTGGACCATTAGAGGGGAGAAGCCCTCTTTGGTGGAGCTTACTCCCCCGGCATCACAGTCTTTTTTGGACAGGTCCGCCGTGTCCTTCCTGTGGCGGCTGTCCATCTTGTCTTTCTCCAGGTTCCTTATGCTGAATATTGAGTGGTCTTTCTTGTCCACAGCAGGTCGCTGCTCTCGGAAGGTGTCCTCACACCTGGAGCTGTAAGGGAATTGTGGCTCTGCTCCGGGGCTGTTGGACGCCGTGCAGCGCTCTTCTTGATGGTCAAGTTCCTGCTCGCTGTCTGTGAACGTCTTGTCATCTGTCATACACATGGACAGAGGAGGCATGTGATTAGCATGGAGTGCACCATTTCAGAATTGCACATAAGAGCACTTGATGTGTTCAACAATGCTGGCATAGTTCCACATTAAACATGCTCTGTGCATTAAAGGGAAATAAACATGAACTGTGCTATGTGTCAGTTGTTGAACTATCTGTGCATTATTTGACAACTGCAAACATACAAATGTAATGGGAATGGTCTAGAGGACTGTGTATGTAATAGATTTATCAGCCACAAACAAAGTGTTTGAGCATCAGAATTAGATGAAATACCTCCACCTGTTCCTTGTAATATACGCATTGTTTGTATGTGTTCACTTAATTACCTAATTGTTTAGGTTATCTTGTAACCCTATTCGAAATTAATGACTTATAATTTACTTTTTTTAAATATATTATTAGTCTGTATTATACTAACTTTTAGCATTATTATGTTTTTGATAAACAGTTACTATCCAAATCCCATAAGGATTGTTAACAAACATTTTATGTTTGAAGATTTTTGAGGTGATAAATTCCATAACAAATAACTGTTTATGGTCACATTCTATAAAACATTCGATAAAATGACAATGCAATTTACTATAAATGTACAATCAAATACAAAATTAGATAGCATGTAGGTCCATCAAGAAATACTGTGGTAATTGTTAATTAATATGATTTGCCTAGACAGATCTTTATATAAAACATATTTAGAAAAAATTGCTATTGGCTAACATTCTACCCATGTCATCAGAAACTATTTAGTTCTAGAGACTGACCTCGACTAGGTCGGCTAAATCTCAAGGGACTTGGCACTGGGCCAGTTGGGGAGTGCGCAGCCTCCCTGCCGGTGGCTGGCTCGCTGGATGAGCCATCTGAATCAACGCCGTCTCGATCAGCCTTGCATTGATCGTCATACATTCGAAGCGAAGGTAAAGTGAGCTGCTTCCTAATACAACAGTGGATTTAAAAAAAAGACGATAGTAGTGTTTATTGAAAGACAACAAGGAATAAAGTGTTGTTATGTTTATGTTTATGGACTCATCTAAAGGTTATATTTGTGTTTTTACTTGAATAGCAGGTCTAGGGAGCGGTTGTGTCGTTTACTTACCTTTTCTCTCGTCTGCCATTCCCTGTGTCTCTGAATCCTTTGGCAAATGGGTTATTATCAATCTTCAATTGAGTTATCTGTATGTGGGAGGGGTGGGGGAAGGTGTGTGTGTGTGTGTGTGGTGGTGGTGGGGTGGGGGGGCACATATAAATTATAGGCCTATCCAAAGAATAGCAAAGTCACAATTATATCATGTGGTTTAAAACAATTGTCGCTGCCAGATCATTAGTAGGCCTACTTAGCATAACACACTCTCGATCTAAACCCATATTTTGAAAAAAGTGATTTTAAAAATGTCAGTCGCTGTAGCCTATTCCTAATTGACTATATGTTTGATTAAACACACATAGGGAAAATAACAAAGCAGAAAAACACTTCTGCTGGGCAGAAGCCACGGCAGCCCGTACATTTGCATTATTAATGGGGGCATAATAATGAGGCGTTATTCTTACGAGACCCTGGAGAAACCCATGCCACTAAACATTTCTCCACGGGACCACATAAGCACATTCTTTGCAGAGAAAAGGAGGCCACTTGAACAAGTGACGAACATGTCAATAATTAATAAGGCGGTTTGGCTCATTGCTAGCTCATCTAAGTGTACTAGTGTACGCAAAAAACAACCGGGTTATTCCATTACAAATAGTGTCCATTACATCGCATCCATGGGCAGGCGTTTTGCTGCTGCGCAGTATGGTTGTCGTAAATTAGGCCTACACGATTAAAATCACTTCTAGTAGTATTCTGGGGTACACGGCTGACGGCACTCACACGGAACTCTTGAGGAATTCACCACCTGACCAATGAGAGACACGCAGCCTCGCGTTTTTCAGCGTCACGCTTCGATTCCGCAGCCTAGGAAGACTGCGTGTAGCTCCGGGACAGCACTGACGAGCAACGCTAAGTGCCTTCTAATCGATTGTGAGTCTGTGCCATAAACTTTACGATTAGAACAAGACCACCAGTCCTTCTGACACACACCCCAATTAGCGTCATTGAGGGGATGTGAGTTGAATGGGGAGGGGGTTGTACTGCAGCCAAAGTTATAAATGAGTTGCGAAGTCCGCAATTAAATATGGGTCAGTTGTAGTAGGCTAAACGGATCAATCAAACGTTTTTAAAAAACAGACATGTTTGAAATGTGATCACAGGCCTTGTGAAAACAAAACAATATTATGCTGTTAACATGTAGCCATTTGTAATTTGTGTTGTAGTCCACATCAGTTTTATTACTATCAGATCTAAGACATCTCCCTGGTGATTAAACACAATAAAGCCATAAAACGTATGTCAAACATGAACCCCACAACTTCATTAGGCCTAATATTTGATATCATGCGCATAGAACTTAATTAAGACGAACCTTTATAACATTTTAGTACGTCTTCAAACCACTGAAAACACAGACATGGCCTTTATAGTGCTTAAAATATGTTATGGTTAGCCTACCTTGTCGTTTTGATAAGCAGTCACAGCCACGAAGTCAGTCTCTGGGAATACATAGGTCCTGAATGTACTGTATGGGAGCTTGAGTATGTCGTTGGCCCGGACGATATGAAACCTGGGCTGGTATTTGTGCATTGAATTCAGAATAGTCTAGGACAGGAAATCAACAAAGGCATTAATAATTTATACATGCTAGATGTATTTGCCTTGACATGAAAATATTGTAGATCTCTGGTAGGCTACTAACAGGTAGACTATAGCCTATAGAAAAAGTACCCATTTGTAATCTAAAAAATACAAGTAGCCTACTGTCTCTGGCTGGTAGTAGCTTCTGAGTTATAAAGAAAATGTATGTATTTCAGTTTCCACCAAATCCACATTAAAGGTATAGGTAGTTATCAAGTAATTCCCTACACCCATGGCAAAATAAAAACCCTGAAAGCAGGATGCAAATTGTTTTGTCTGAGATGGAAATGTTTAATTTGATTACACTGGGGTTCGTTAAAGCTTATATTTAGATTTGGGACAATTGGTTGTTCATCATTCCTCTTCCTGTCTTTTGATGTATTTTTATTGTTTATGTAGACCTACGAATTTCACTTGAAACACAGGCTGTGAACTCTGGGTAGCATACACCGGTTGTTCTATGTCGATTTAACTCACTCAGCAAAAGCAAATATATGGACAGATTATTTTACTATTTTCATATGACGGCAATGACAATACTACATAGTCTCGTTAATGCAATTTTTATATTGCAATATAACCGGTATAGGTACTCTATATTTTAAGGCTATAAAGAAAGACTAAGATAGAAAGATACAGCCTAAAGGACAAGCTACTACTTTGCCAAGATAAGACATTCCTGGTGAGATTCACTTGAAGCTTATTGCCTGGCAATGAAACAATTAATATTATAACTTCTAATACTGGCATTAGTAGGCTAGATATTTAACGCTACATAATAATTATAATATTGTTGCAGAAAAATACAAAACAGCGTTGTACTTACAAATCCATGCTTGTCGGATATATTGTTTGTCAGCTTTAGTTTATGAAAAGCAACAGGTTTTGCCATCCACTGCTCGCCGGTGGCAGGGCTGTCCGGGTGAATGTACATTCTCTTGGGCATCTCGGGATCAGCCTTGCCCGCCACCATCCAGCGGGAATTATGGAACTTGTAACGACAATCATCTGCCGCAACAATGTCCATCAGAAGAATGTATTTGGCCTTTTTATCGAGACCGTTTATCCGGACTTTGAATGGAGGAAACATTCTCCTGAAAGACACGGATTTGGTCTTGATTCATAAAACATGACAGCATTTATCACGGATGAGTGCAAAATTTCACAAAAACTCATAACGCTCTACAAATGTAAATTCCCAAACGTGTACATTATAGAATTGTTTGCATAACTGAATTGTGAGTGTGTGTGTGTGTGCGCGCGTCAGTCTTATAATGGATAAGCAAAATATGTTTTACAATATCACGTACCCTTTGCACTGTTTTGATTTTGTTTACCAAACCCAAACCAAGGCCTGCAGTTTTCTGTCCTATAGAAAAATAGCTAACACATTAGATTAGGCTACCGTATATACTTTTTCAAACGTAATTTGTAGCATCAAATTGGATATCTTGTTCATGTCTGTATTGGCATAGTGGTAGGCATATAACTGATTTATAAAACAACCCTTTTACCAACATAATAAAATAGTAGCGTATGGAAATGACAAAATTAACAAAAAACATATTGTCCCAAATATAAGCAAGCGTTAGCTGGAGGGCTACATATTGCTTTGCTGTTTATCGTAAAATTGCCTGCATATATCATATATTTGGAAATCATGGACCTTACAACATTTACAGTTGATGTTATAGTCTCTATAGCTGCATAAAATAAACGATATAGTACACAGCTTGTTGTTCCATATTTTAACATGCTGGGAATGTTTACTAACACCTGTTGTGCGTTTTCTTACCTTCCGGATTTAGTAATAACCATCTCCGTGCCTAGTTTATGAAACTGGTCCCAAAGGTCCTTGGCTTCCAGTGTAACTTTTGGGTCGTCGTCAACTTCTTCTTCCGGCTCCAAGCTCTTCAAACTGCGGAGGCGAGCGGCTTGGTGGTGGTGGCTAAGGGCCGGGTGGAGCCCAGCCTCCGCCGCTCCGACGAGACCGTGATCCTGGATCGGCTTGGTGAGTGCCCCGGGAGGCAGGGTCAGTGCCGGGAAGAATGAAGGCTGTGCAGCCGCTAGGAAAGCTGACATGGGAAAGTCGGTCGGCCGATGAGCGTGGAAAGGGTGATAAGCCATAGCAGTCCCTGTGAAAACTGGATCTCTCATCGGTGCATTAAAAAAAATCGAAGTGAAATAATATTCAGCAGTAAGTATTTCCCCACTTAGCAGCACGAATATGCGTTCCAACGAACCTCTTCTTGGTAACGACGAATTAAAGTAGAATATGGTGCCAAATGTGAAGCGCGGTACCAGCGAGTGATCGGAGAAAAGATGAGAAAAGAGAAAAAGCAGTCCAAAAGAGGAATCTGTGCTTCCTTTGGTTTCTCCACGGAGTCCCGCAGTAAAAACAGCCAGCGTCAGCTATGGGAAGGACACGGACTGGCAGTGTCGATATCCGCGGTCGCTCTCTGAGAAATGCGCTGCTGTTAGTGTTGCAAAGCTGGTGCGATCATCCCACACGGGCACCGAGATGCTGCTCCGTTCAGTGTAGAACTGTGACTATCTCACATGTCCTTCCTGCCTGAATCCCAACACTAATGAACCAAGCCCATTTGATTGCTGATTTTACGCTTTCTGGACCAACTGTGGGCCTCTAAGGCGTGGTTTGACAGCTTTAGACAGACTGGAGGAGAGGCGGGTGGATGAGAAGGTGTCGGAAGCTTTAGCAGTAAGAAAACATGTCAACAGAATAAAATATTAACCAATGACAGGAAAGATCGGGAAAACCCACCCCCATTTCCAAGCCAAACACCGGGTCAGCCCTAAATTCTTGGCCGGCGGAGACATCACCTCCATCGGCTTGCGTTTTTACAACGTCGACAAGGTGCGTGTGCCCGGGAGAAACTTTGCTTCTCAACTGCTTACTAACAAAAGAGAGAGTTTGTGTTAGAGAATCGCAGTCGCCTGTTTTTGACGCATAATATATTACTAACTATAATTCACCACAGTAACTCCAAGACTCGGAACCATAGCTCTATGTTTTTATTTTGTTCAAAGGGTTTTATTATAAACTATATTCCCTCGGTCATTTCGATATTTTTGATTACCAATTTATAATACGTAATTATAAATAATCAACGAATCTTTCGAATGTTTAAGCAATATGCATAATGTAGCCTACTTTTAAACATATGTTAGAATTACGTCAGTAAAACATTATCCCAGAGTCTAAACCATGTTTTTTTCTTGAGAGGGCGATCGCAGCACCTCATAAACGGACATGGCCACTTTAAATGGGCACTGGTCCCGGGGCGCTAGAAAGCGCAAACCCAGATGCACCGCATTCAAAGGAAACAACAAACAGATTAATGAATTTTGAGAGCCGTATCAGAGACAAAGTGGTGAGTGCTCACTTCGATGCAAACATTTTAAATAAAAACGAGCATTGTATGATGGTCAAAGTTACAAACGTATTGGGACAATGTCGTAGGCTATAAGAAGAATACTATTTGGATAATTGCATAATTTAATATGTTTATTGTTGCATATTTAACATGGATTTCCACACCACTGGCATAACAACGTGCCAGGGCGTGACACTGTCGGTATCTGAGATAGCCTCTTCGCTGTTTGTCAAGTCCTTATCATTATACTTTCATGGTTCTTACTAACATAACGGAAACTTGGTATCCACGTTCAGTTGCGGGCGTGTTAAAAATAGCCTGTTTTTTTGGGCCCTTGATTCACTCAGTTAAAGAGTATCTTGCGCCAGGCGCCCGAAGCACCACGATATTAACAGTCTCTTGTAGTATTTAGCCGAAAATTATCTGTTAAAAACTACCAACCCCCTCGTCTTTGCGAGTCAAACAGGAGTTTAGATTGACAAGACACTAACAGCAGCTCTCCCCGACGAAAGAATGCGCATTTATCCGATTCACGTGATCTCGGGACTCCGGTCTTACAATCGGACTCAAAACGGAGTCGACAAATGTAGCCTAATCTTTCCGAATTGCAGTATAGACATATACGTCACATACAACCTCATATTAACATTACCAATTTAAATCCCACTCTTCTCTGGACCATTAAACGGAATCAGAGGCGACCAGTAAAATATGAGACAAGATAGCATATAAAATTTAGAAAGTCAAACAAAAATCATCCATTGGGAAGGGGGGGTTGGCCTAGTTTTGCGTTTGTGGTCCAAAACATATAGGTTATAATGTAAAATATGTAAAATATTTGTAATAGTAAATGTGTTATTTTAGCCTTACGGTTAAACCATTTTATACTAGCTTTACTTTGTGTGTGTGTGTGTGTGTGTTTGTGTTTGTGTGTGTGTGTTGTTGCATAGCCGCCACAGTATTATAAAGGGATATTAAGAAAGTAGGCATGTTTTATCACATTAAACGATTGCATTTTTATAGCCCTATATACATAATTTTCATTTGTATAAACTAACAATATTAGGCTATAGCTAGTGTAGCCTATAGGCACTGGCTCATGCAGGATTTACATCATATGACAAGCTCCTATTTTGAACGGTAAACTGTGAGTTTTTTGCATATAGTACAATAGGTCAATTTCACTTATGCCTATGACAGACGTTGTTGGAAGATGAGCTTATTGAGTAGAAACATTTTGCACCAAAAAAACCTGACAAATAATTATTCAACTGATTGTCTCAACATCTCTTGTGAAACCAGTCCCCATTTGTCACAATTACGTTAAAATACGTTTAAACGCGATTTAACGGGTGGTATTACACAAAGTTTAAGTCATTAAGAAGCCTATATAGGCTAAAGCTGTAACATATGAAATAGTTTGTAATATACACAAATATGCTCATAGAGGAATGGTACCGAATAGCCTTGTAAGATAATAAAGTTTAGTCCTGCTAAAAAAACTTTATTGCAGACTGCAGTGTTTTTAAATGCTATAGGACTGGAACCCTATGATGATGCCATCTTAAAATTTGAGTAATAAATAATAAACGTTTTTCAACAATAGACTATTCAATGTTGTGTAGACTAGTTCTGAGTAATTTTTAATCTACAGTATATGCACAGGCAAATGGCCAATATAGCTTCTAGCTATTATAAGGTATTAGAGATTGCGACCACTCTGAACAACAATTAATATACATGGTTTCCTAAACCTCTGCACAATAGTATAATCCCAAATAATATCTGCGTTAAATTGAAGTAGATCGTCTACTTGCTCCAGTATCTCCATATGAACTACAGTTTAATGACGAATTCGTCCAGAATGCAGCACTGTTGATTTTTGCTCTCTAGACATTGTTCCGTTCCTTCCTTTCATCTTGCCATCTTTTCTTTCCATCTTCCTGCATCATCTCTTCTATATTTAGCGGGGAGACTGAAGACTTGGCGCCAGACCGTTTAAGACCTGTCAAAGTCCCTCATATTTCCCCCTGTCACATGTACACCCAGAGCCTCCTTCTGCCCCCCCCCCCCTCTCTCTCTCTCTCTCTCTCTCTCTCTCTCTCTCTCTTTTTCTCTCTCTCT
>JAODOY010000005.1:3782675-3792763 GCA_025399855.1 Forbesichthys papilliferus | reverse complement strand
GTCAGAGCTTTCCAATATGGCTCGGGAAAGGGAGGTTTGGGGTCCCCTGCTGAAGCTGCTGCCCCCGCGACCCGACTGCGGATAAGCGGATGACAATGGATGGATGGATGGATAAATACAATTGACTTGACGTGACTTGAATAAACTGTTTGGCATTCCAAATAGAGTTTTTCATACAGAGAGAAAACATACAAATCACACAGTGAGAGGTGAATAAAAAGAGAGAGCATGAAAAGGTGGCAAATAAATGGCCATTGCTATTTTGAAGCCAGGGCAAGAATGTCACTCTCTATCAACACAACCAGCTCTCTCACCTTGTTTCCTCTTTCATTTAATCTTCTTCACCGGTGAGAACTTTAAACTCGCTGTGTGCGGGTCACAAGCATGAGCATGTGCAGATATACAGTATGTGGTGCACTTTGGGGGCTGAGGCCATTAAAGCACTGTTAAAACACTTCTAATGCTGCCCACTAGCACTGTACAGAGAGAGGTTGAGCAATGAATAGAGACCACTAGGAGAGAGAGACTGGCTAACTAAGATGTTATCAGGCCTCCTAGCAGCCTCCTGGTGCCTGTCAATACTATGAGCACAGAGGGGTGAGATGAGTCAACAAGCCGATTCCTCCATCAAACTTTCATGGAAGGAAAAAAAGGAAAGGTGAGAGAGAGAGAGAGAGAGAGAGAGAGAGAGAGAGAGAGAGAGAGAGAGAGAGAGAGAGAGACAGACAGAAGCTTGGCGTTAACGCTTTTTCCCCATCACCTGACCCCTCGCTGCCCGAACCCTTTTAAGAAGCCTTTAAAAACACACTCTCTCACACGTGGGTACACTGTACTAGCACAGACCCTCTGGCTGGACTGCATTTTGAGTGTTTTAGCATGCTATGACAGTGACCCCTTCATCCAGACGGTGCTTTCATTTATTCAATATGGCCTGGGATAAAAAAAAACAGCAAATGCAAGGAACCGATTAAGGGACTGGTTTTTAATGGCTTTCCAACACGTTGGGGTGATGGCGTTTTGGGTTAAGTGAGTGTGTGTGTGTGGGGGGACCTTTTGAGTGGAGAATGGTGTTTGCAGAGCCTTGTTGTTTCAAGATGTGAGTGTGAATGAACATGTACTGTACACTAAGTGTTGGTGGGGAAAAGCATACAGTAGACAAAAGAAGGGTCATTGTGGTTGTGGCAATACTGCCAGAAAACCAAACAAATAACTGATAAATACAGCTAATGCTATTAGATGTGCAACAGCAAGCAGCAGAAACAACATTATATACAGATTAAGCCAAGCTAGCCAGCTGTATATAGTGACCTGTTATGTGGTCTAGACATAGCATACAGCAGAGGGGTGGGGTTGTTGCTGAACATTAATGATACTATAGTAAAGGCTACATTCACTAAATATCACATATATCACAAAAGAGCACATATTTATCTAGAAACCCCCAAAGGCTAGAGGTGAATCTGAAATGAGATGAACTTCATCAAAATAACAATAGAAATTACCCTAATATGCAGACACTAGACATTTGATGTGATTGAAAACAATCCGTTAAGAGTCAAACAAGAAATTCCTGTTATCTGGCAGCCTCACTATTCCAGACACAATCCTCGACTGACATTTGGCGACATCCTGGCCTAAAATTTAGTGTGCCCCCCATGTAGGGCCGCCTTGTGTGTGCCCTGCTGTCCCTCGTGGTGGGCATGCGCTTGTATCAATAAATGAAGATCATTGGGGGACAAGGGAGTGCACGCCCCACTGAGTTGTAACACATTAAGGACGCCTACAGTACGTGGCAGTAATTAGCTATACAGACGTACGGAGGAATTACACGTCACACTACAGTTCACGATACTGTGTTGTTGGTTCATCATTCTCCCTCCGTGTTGTCGGAGCGGCTTTCATGTGCCTTGCTCTATGTACACCCAGGGTGCACTCTGCGTGATTAAAACCAAGCTTTTGGGTCGTTACAACTCACTGGGCGCTTTCACTGAGGGAGTCAAGGTTATGTGTGTGTTGAAAAACACTGCCCTTCACAGCAAGAATGCGTGTACATGTGTGTGGGAGCCCGCACGCCTGCGGTGCCCCCAAGCCCAGACCTCTGCTCCTCCCCCACTGTGAGGGGAGTGCGTGTGCAGGAAGAGCACGGGGATTGTCACGGCCCACTGGGCTGATGTGAAGCGACGTGGCGTCTCCATGGGCGTCTGCAGCGAGCTGGGACCTTAGAATGGCAGGCAGGTCAGCACGGGCAAGCAGACACATTAAATATTCAATATAGCACTCCCTGTTCATGGATCTAATACCCCCCCACACACACTCATATAGGGATGAAACAGGCTGCTGGGTCTTCACCCAATTACCTCAGGGTGGGAAAGCCTCTGGTCAATGGAGATTCCATTGGCTCCTGTGGCACGGCTCAAGTGGAGTCTTCTAAGGGAGTTCCCCTGGCTAGCCTCATTCCTCGTTCAACAGGGTCAAAGTTCAACAGTGCACAGTGAAGTGCTATTGTCATTACACAGTTCCCCTTGTATTCATTCAAGACCTTCCTGACTGATCTGGAGGACTACCTCCTGGAGAACTACTCCAAGGGCATGGCCACAGCGCAACAAGACAGGTTGGGGAGGCGGAGTCTGAGCGCCTGGTGTCACTATAGTGCGACAGGCGCTAATCCCAATTAGCATCAGTCAGGCCTGTGGAGTGTGGACACATCACATCCACTCAGCCTTCGGGCGGCCAGACGCCCTCTGTGGAAACACCAGCTGCCACCGGCCTGTGTTGCTGATTAAGCCAGACATTAAGATGTTGTCTTGGTGTCTTCTGACTCCCCAGACTGCACTGTGCACCTCGCCGCCGTGCACGCTTCCGTCTACACTTACATATTTAACAAGCCTCTCTTCTGTCTCCATCTCTTTTATTGTGTCGTCTGAGTGTGCGGGGTTTTATTACTTACACTGCATAGATTGGTTGAGCACACTGGATCAGTGTTACCCACTCAAACGGTTTTCCTTTCTCCTGCTGAATAATTAATGGAAATGGATGGTTAAGGACAAAGGCAGTGAAGACTCCATTAAGGGGCCAGATGTTGTGAGGTGCTGACTTCATCATTTGATGTCGTGATGGGATCTGACCTTTGCATCCAGGATACACAACTCCGTACAGCTCACTGGTTATGTTGAAAACATCTGTGCACAAAGGTTTGTGCAGGTGTAGGGAAGGACTACAACATGGTGAACATGTATCGGAGCTTCATGTGAAGGGGTAGAGATGAGTTCCAGCACTGTTTCAAACCAAAACTAAATTTCTTTAATTGGTCATTTTAGACACAAATCCATGATACCATGGTATTGTATGTCATTATGTGTGTTTTGAGCATGCTTCGAGTAACGGGGGAGTCTAGCGTTTTCATGTGAAACTGGGAGGCTACCCTAAGTGATGAAAATAACTATATGGCTGTGAGGGGTTGTATTTTTCCAAAGGCACATCACAATAAATCCCAGCGTTCCACAGTCCCACAGCTTTCAGATACCTATAAATAAATGCTTTCCCAAGCTATGCTCTCTCACTTCCACACATGGAGGGTAAGAGTCAACTAAATAGCCCCTTCTGATGAAAACAGTCCAACACTACCAACACTGTGAAGAGAGTAAGGGTTGGGAGGTGCTTTTAGTGGCTTTTTTATATAATGACTGGACTTGTGTTTTTCTCCCCTTAAGCTTTATTTTTACTGGAATATGGGGAAAAGGAGGTTAAGCCTTGAGCTCTCGATGGCTGTTTTTACTAAGATACTTCAGATAAGGATGAGCAAGGTTTATTAACCTTTTGTGAGCACTATCCTACACAAGGCAGATAACAACAGGCACAACCCAACCATACAGACATTGATACTGTAGCAGTTGAACATTAGAATCCGCCCAAACAAAGAAAAAAGAAGACAATCTCCGATCTTTCAGTGGGTTCCACAGTTTGACAAACACTGAGCAACATGTTATAATCGTTTACCACTGCAGGTACATAAACAAAGAGGGGAGGCTGATGGAGAGAAAGTGATGTGAAATGGATGGGTAGCAAGGGGGGATAGGGGGGAGGGGGGCACCGTGGTTGCTGAATCGAAGAATGCTGCCCGTTTCTGAGCAGTAAATGGAGCTGGCCTTTTCTACGAACAATGGGGGATATTTTGTGAGATGCCGGGAGCCGCTAGCACAGGCGTCTGCCGTGACAAAGGACCGCTTCTCCCACTTCGTGAGAAAGGCATGTTGGTTCTGCTCTTTGATACAGGACACTGTTTCTCTGACCGCCAAGCATTACCATGTCAAACAGAGCACTGAATGGGAGTGGAGCATTTGGCATAGCTCGGCCCTCCTACGTGACTATTACGTAGGCATGAGAGTCAGACTAGTCTGCCCAACACTCCTAGGTGCCCTGAAGTGGGCACAGAGGACATGTTACATTATATATTAGTACAGTATGTGGCTAAGCTATATTCCTTTGCTTCAGTAGCTGGACAGAGATCTGTCTTGAGGGCTGAGGCTGTGGCGGAGCACAGGAAGAATAACATGGAAGGGCATCCACATTTGTTTCCACTTATGTTACATGATCTTTAAGAGCCTAATTTGGACAAATCCTCTGCTTCGACCGCACACTGTACTTTCTGAGAGGGCCCTTAATGTACGCACGCTGGGTGCTAATGCTGTGTTCAAAGTAAACAACGGGGCACGGTGGGAGATGGAAAGACTATTCTTGGCCTGAGCTACGGATGGTCAATTTCACCGGGATTCATTAATGGGCGGAGCATCGTTTAAGTGGGTTTTCTTTCTATACTCCACGCAACCTTGCCGATGGCAAGGCAGCAAAGATCATGCATAGTGTACTGCGAATGAAAGAGCAGGCGATGGGCAAGAGTGTTTAAAAGCTGAGTGAGAGGCAGATGCCCGAGGGCAGGCTGCTTTGCCCCAGGCGTTCAAGCTATGTGAAAGCTGCACATTTTCTACCACCAAGATAACCTACTGTCTTCACCCCACCTTCGCTATCTGGAGATAGGCTGCATGCTGCTGCCACACGACAGCTCACTATAAACGACGAGAGAGGGTGAGAGAGAGGGTGAGGGGGAGAGGGAGAGAGAGAGAGAGAGAGAGAGAGAGAGAGAGAGAGAGAGAGAGAGAGATTGGGAAATGAGAAGGAAGTGCTAGTGAAATGTTAATATCTTGTCCTGTTCAATAAATGTATCCTGATTCACTGAATAACATTGCTGCACTGCAGTGCATCATGGGAAGCAAGTAACACATTGGCCTTTATATATGAAATGTGCATACGACAAGAATCTGTGCGTACGGTCAGTTCCACGCAAAAGTCGGCATTTCATATTTCGGCCGTGAGCGGTGGCAACGGACAAATCTCACGTACAGAACTCATGTACTAAGTGTTCGGGTCTGCTTACTTGTGGTGCAACATAACAAATCTGGCAGATAATGATCTGTGAGTTGTTTTTAGACCATGTGGCTATATTCTGACAGGCTTTTACGTGTAGCATCCACATTTAAGTTTATATTTTTAATCTGTTAAATAAGTAGGATGGTTACTGAATGTCTAACAGCCACCCAACTTCTACCCACCTTCCTGATAGTGTTAACATGCTTACATGGGTCTATGTATCAGACTTTCAGCATGGCATGATTATGTGACACAGTGCTGACACTAACATAGTGCAGGATAGCTTCCATGCTGTGGCTGTTTGTCTTTTTCAGTGTGTGAGAGAGTATAGCTGGGGTTAATGTCAGACAGATGACAACTCTGTGAATATGTTCCTAACACCCACTAGGCATGGCTTGGATCTTTGACAACACTTCCAATCTTTCTCCATGCTGTCTCTGAGCGAATCAGGAAGCGGTAGCCGGCTGATCCCTAGGCCTGATGAGGAGGCTCAAAAATACACATATGGGGGCCATTCAGCTCCACTGCCCCCCAATCACCCATTTCCCCAACCAACTTCCTTCCCCTGCTGATACTATAGAGACAACATAAAGAGGGCCTTCATGCCCATCTCTGTGTCATACACAGCTAAGACTTGCAACACCTACTGATAAAACAAAAGCAAAACAAAACTTTTAGAAGGCTCCTAAATAATATGTGCATGCTCACAAAGACTCTCTTCAGTGTGTGTGGGGATCAGTTGGACCATGGACAGCACAATGTGTGTTTTATGTTGTCTCACCCTTTGGCCTACATGACAGCTTGACTTTCAGACTTAACTGTTGATTTGGCCGTTGTTAAGTGTGTGTGTGTTTAATCTGTGTGGGGGTTGGGGAGGGGGCTGGACAAGGCAGAGGCTTTATCAGGCTAACACCAAAAGGGCACTCAACAGAACCCAGTTGTCCCCATAATGGCTGTAATTGCATTTGATTAAAATAATATTAGGGTGTCAGAGTGGAATGGAGGAGTTTGTGTTGGGACTGTTATTTACCAACACTGTGAAGGGGGACATACAGTAAGATAGAGAGAGGAAAGTCAATGAAATGGAACAGCACTCACCTGTTAAGCCATACCGAGACATGCCGGAAGGTTGAGGACACATGGAGAGAAAGAGAGAGTGAAAAGAAAGAATATATTATGAATGAAGTCATGATAAAAGTAAAATTCAAGAGACTCAAAGAAACATAACAAAATTAAATGAAGAAAAGTGCGGTAAAGAAATGTTGCAATTAATATGCAGATTTTCTTCCCAGGCCTTATACTGTAATAGTACAGTACTAGTGTAACCAACAGCATATTTTATTGCTTATATTGTCTGATATTTATTGCTGATATACTGAAGTATACTGTAAGTGGTGGGAGAGTAACAGTGACTACAATATGGTAACAGATGCAGCTTTCTGTAGATGATACAACTTAATATATAACCAATTTGTATTTAAAATCTCTGCTCAGTCTCCTTTACTTTTCACACTTTTGTATTTGTTTCATGTATGTTTAATATGTATCCTATCTTAGTCAAATGTTTTTATATTATGTGTCTTTGTATTTGTCTTCTGTGGGAACCATCACCTTATCGTGGTGGAGAGGTTTGGGTGCCCTTATGAACCTGAGGGCTGTGTTGTCTGGAGCTTGTTGCTCCTGGTAGGGTCTCCCAAGGAAAAGTGGTCTCAGGGAAGGGGCCAGACTAAGAATGGCTTAGAAGACCCCCATGAAGAACTTAAAAAGAGAAGGAGTTACCATGCCCACAGGAAGCCCGGGGCCCCCGCCTGGAGCTAGGGCCAAAGGAAGGGCTCGCTGGGCTTCCCCCTCGCTGTTGGGGAAACAGACAGAAATGGTGCTGGAGGTAGAGCGCTACCATTTAGATCAGGTGGGGCTTACCTCTACACACATTCTTGGTTTTGGAACTGTACTCCTGGATAGGGGATGGACTTAATTCTACTCTGGAGTTTCCAAGGATGTGAGGCACACGGTGAGGCAGGGCGGGTGTAGGGATACTCACAAGTCCCCGGCTGAGTGTTGCTACGTTGGAGTTTACCCTGGTAGACGAGAGGGTCACCTCCTTGTGCCTACGGGTTGTAGGGGAAAAACTCTGACTGTTGTCTGTGCATATGCACCCAACATCAGTTTGGAGTATTCTGCCTTCTTGGAGACCCTTAATGGAGTCCTGTATGGGGCTCCAGTAAAGGACTCCGTAGTTCTACTGGGAGACCACCGCGCACATGGGAAATGATGGAGATACCTGGAGAGAAGTGATTGGGAGGAACGGCCTCCCAGATCTAAACCCGAGTGGGCGTATGTTGTTAGACTTCTGTGCTAGTCATGGACAAATGAACGTGGTACCACAGCACCCTAGGCTGAAGGTCGATGATCGATTCTGTGATCATCTGACCTGAGGCCGCATGTTTTGGACACTCGGGTGAAGAAATGGGGAAGGCAGAACTGTCATATGATCACCATCTGGTGGTAAGTTGGGTCAAGGGGTGGGGGAAGACTCTGGAAAGACCTGGTAAGCCCAGAAGTGCGGATGAACTGAGAACGTCTGAAAGAGGCCCCTGTCCATGAGATCTTCAACTCACACCTCCAATGGATTTTCTCTGGCATCACTGTGGAGGTTGGAAACATTGAACCTGAGTGAGGCAGAGAGCTGTAGTCTTAAGGTCATAGGTGCCTCAAAGGGCGGTAACCTTCAAACATCGTGGTGGACACCGGTGGTCAGGGAAGCCGTCCAACTGAAGGAGGCCTTTTGTGATTTGTTGTCACGGAACCATCCAAGCTGTGTATAATAAGGATGGGACACTGCTGACCTCAACTGAGGAGGTAATTGGGCGGTGGAAGGAACACTTTGAGGATCTCCTGAATCCGACTGACACGCTCTCTGTGGTAAAGACTGATGGGGGATCATCGTCAATTTCCCTGGGGGAGGTCACTGAGGTAGTCAAACAACTCTATAGTGGCAAAGCCCAGGGGATGGGGTGGTAGTTCCCCTCTTCAAAAAAGGGGACCAGAGAGTGTGTGCAAACTACAGGTGTAACACTATTCAGCCTCCCTGGTAAAGTCTACTCTAAGGTGCTGGAGCGGAGTGTTCGGCCGATTGTCGAACCTTAGATTGAAGAACAACAATGCGGATTCCGTCCTGGTCATGGAACAACGGACTAGCTCTTTACTTTTGCAAGGATTCTGGATGGGGCCTGGGAGTATGCCCCCTTCCGATCTACATGTGTTTTGTGGATCTGGAGAAGGCGTATGACTAGGTCCCCCGGGAGATACTGTGGGAGGTGCTGCAAAAGTATGGGGTGAGGGGGTCCCTTTTAATAGCAATTCAATCCCTGTATGCCTAAAGCGTGAGCTGTGTACGGATTCTCAGCAGTAAGACAGACTTGTTTCAGGTGGCGGTTGGTCTCCTTTATCACCAATCCTGTTTGTGATATTCATGGACAGGATATTGAGGTGTAGTTGTGGTGGGGAGCGGTTGTGGTTCGGTGACCTGAGAATCTCATCGCTGCTTTTTCTACATGATGTGGTCCTGATGGCATCATCGGCCTGTGACCTCCAGTACTAACTGGATCGGTTCGCAACCGAGTGTGAAGCGGCTGTGATGAGAATTAGCACTGCAAAATCTGCGGCTATGGTTCTCAGCAGGAAACTGATGGAGTGCCTACTCCGGATAGGGAATGAGTCCTTACCCCAAGTGAAGGAGTTCAAGTACCTCAGGGTCAGAGTGAGGGGATATTGGAGCGGGAGATTGGCTGGAGAATCGGAGCAGCAGGAGTGGTATTGTAATCACTTTACCGCACCGTTGTGATGAAAAGAGAACTGAGCCGGAAGACAAAGCTCTCGATCTACCGGGCAATTTTGGTTCCTACCCCCACCTATGGTCAGGAATGGTGGGTCATGACCGAAAGAACAAGATCACGGGTACAAGCGGCGGCCAAAATGGGTTTTCTCAGAAGGGTGGCTGGCATCTCCCTTAGAGACAGGGTGAGAAGCTTGACCATCCGCAAGGAACTCGGAGTATAGCCGCTGCTCCTTTGCGTCGAAAGGAGTCAGTTGAGGTGGTACGGGCATCTAGTAAGGATGCTTCCTGGGCGCCTCCCTTTGGAGGTGTTCCAGGCACATCCGGCTGGGAGGAGACTTTGGAGAAGACCCAGGACTAGGTGGAGAGATTATATCTCCACACTGGCCTGGGAATGTCTCCCAGTCAGAGCTGGCTAATGGGTCTCGGGAAAGGGACGGTTTGGGTCCCTTGCTGGAGCTGCTGCCCCTGCGACCCGACTCCGGATAAGCGGGAGTAAATGGATGGATGGATGGTCTTTGGATTTGTAATGTAAGATCTGTGTAAAGCAGGAAGTACAAAACATCCAATCTTTGTGTCAACTATTTGTGTAGAATAGTCTATGAAAATAGCTGACACTCCTGTAGGTGTATAAATGTGTGTTTGAATTGGTCAACTTGAGGCTATACTGTACATCGCTTTGAGTGGCCGGAAGGTTATACATTTACATTTACGGCATTTGGCAGACGCTTTTTTATCCAAAGCGACTTACGATTTAGTACATTTGTCAGTAGTTGGACAGGTCGTATACCAGCAGTTATAAGCAAACACTATTCTAAATAGAACAAAA
>JAODOY010000005.1:3760974-3778039 GCA_025399855.1 Forbesichthys papilliferus | reverse complement strand
ATCACTATGACTAGACCAGGGCTACGCATAGGGTTATTACAGATCACTATGACTAGACCAGGGCTACGCATAGGGTTATTACAGATCACTATGACTAGACCAGGGCTACGCATAGGGTTTACAAAGGAAAGGTAAGGAAAGAAAACATGTGAGTAGGTAAGGATGGGCACATGATTGGACTGTATATATGCATATAGTAATTTATTAATTACGACCATTTAATAGATAGTCAATCATTTATAATTAGTCACTTGTTTTTAAAGTATAGAAAATATTAGGCTAAGGAAAAAAAAAAAACCCTATATAGCGTGACCCCACCACCAACCACCCCTTTTTCCCCCCGACGACACAATGTTTTACTGTATGCATAGTTTGATGTAAATTTATTAGACATCGCCCAACCCTACTCTCAGCTCAATTTCTTTTCAGAGATTACAGTCTGGAAACCCTGTTCGCATTAGCGTTCACATAGCAACGTTGGGTGGGTTAGTGAGATAAAACTGAAGTCAAGCATTTTTAAAAATGGTGGTAAAGCTAGATGAGGCGATCAAAACAGATGTGACTGTTAACATTTCCCAATAAAGTGTGGCCAGCCAGATAGTCTGGTATGATCCTGTAGATCCAAGGTTCCTCACCACAATAGGACTCTTAGTGGCTACCCTCTACAAACTGCTTGTGCAGAGTACAGGGTAGACATGTCATATCATGTAACTTTAAAGTTATAGTAAGTCAATCTTGAAAACACAACTCAAATCAAACTCAAAATAAAAACACATATCTTCAATGCCATAGGATCCTCCCTAAGAAGCTCTGCCCCACACAATGGAAACACATTGAGAAGGCTATTATGTTGTTGTTTGGTGAATTTGACAAAAAGCTTACAATCACTAACTATACCTTTAAATGCAAAACTATTTTACATTGCAGTGCATGCTTTGCTTTGTTGAATAATCTACACACCAAAATAAACTGCAAAAGAAAATCCCCCAGAATGAACTCAGTCTACAAAGGGCGTGTGTACAAGTATGTTGCACTTTGTGTTTCCCACTGTCATATCTAATGAAGCAAGAACAAGCCAACCTTGATCAGCAGCAGAGAAAGGCACAAACCCCTCCTCTCTCACATCATCAAGTGTGTGTGTGTGTATGTGTTTGATCTCTCAGTCACATCGCACATGTGCCCTCCAATCAACCGCTGTTGCTTGCAGGGGCCCTACACACACACGCACACACATGCTTAAAGAGAAGGGAACGTCCCACACAGAGCCCATTAGGGCTTTTGATTAAATTTGAGTATAGCTCATGTATAAAGGCCATGGCCTGCCCCGTCTAATTCAAGTGTGCATGCACGCAGGCATGTGTGTGTGTGTGCGCACGCATATGCGTGTGTGTAAGAGAGCAAAAATGAGAGTCAGTTATGTGTCCTAACCGCTGCCAAGTGAGGTTCAAAATCCTAAGAGGGCTCCCTCACACTTCATAACTCTGACTTGAAACAACTACAACTGTACAACCATTAGTATTGCAGACAGACCCGCGCGCATACAAACACACTCAGATACATGGTCTTTAAAAGGTTGGCAAGGCGACCGAGGTCATTAGGTTTTGTTCTGTGGGCAGAGAAGTGATTTCGGCAGCCCAAATCTGCACCGCGGTTGACAAAAAAAGAAAAACGCTCAATTGTGATTGGATGAAAGCGCCTCCCTGATTAATGAATCACTTTCTCTAATATGAGTACATATGTAGGGGGATTAGGTGTGTGTATATGACTGGCTTAGGACTGACACACTTTCATATGCTCTACACAGCATAGCTGACAGACACATTGATCATTCTTGTTTTACCTCCACACAATTAGCTCAGTAAATCCTTGCATTGAAGCTCGACTGCAACCAATGTCTTTTCTTTTCCCTGCAAACCTCATGTCAAGCTCTAATCTTTTTACAATCTGTCTCTATCACCGCTTCTCTTGACTGAGAGGTTCTTAAGATGGATACACTTGAAGGAATATCATTCAACTCAAACAACCCAGGCTAGTCATAAATATATGCCAAACTTCAAACGGAGTAATAGCAACGTACATTTTATTTGTGAGTGCACCACTAGTGGTTACAGGGTAAAGGGGGTCTAGGACAGATATTTACTAATAAAATAGCTTTTTTGCAGTACTGATGAAATAAGCCCCGTCGTTGAACTTTTGCCACTGGACCACAAAACGCAGAGACGGTTGGGTTAGGGTGAGGGGATCAGGAGGAATGAACGGAGGGAGAGAAATTACCTGTTTCCTTTTCCATTTCATGTGGTTTGAAAATGTCCAGAAAATATAAATGAGCTAATTGTGACGTTTTTTATGCTAAAACTTTGTTTAAGCGCGTGTGTGTGTGTGCATGTGTTATTCTTTGTGGCCCAAAAGGCATTTCAAGTAGTCGTTAGTGGGGGTTAGAGAAAGGCTAGCAAATCCAAGCCGGGGTGGAAAACGCAGGGTATTAATTATGCTAAATGGAGAAAGATGGTGTCGAGTTCCCTTTTGTAAACAGCATTTCTGTGCTCCAGTTTAAGTAAACATGCACATGTGCGCCAGACACCCAACGCTAACACACACCGAGAACAGTACTTATTACATGCTTATTTCATATTCATCATCACCCAGGATTGAGTGGACATACGTGTACAATGTGTGTGTGTGTGTGTGGGAGGGAGGGGGGTGTGTGGGTGTGGGTGTGTGTTCACTGTGTCAATCAAAGGTGCTGGCTGAGGCTGTCTGAGTCCTATTGGATGTTGGACTGGTGTGTACAGTTTATAGCACCCCCACAACAGATGTCCAATCATCCTAATATAACAACAGTAATAGAACAAAATGCTTGCCTGGGATTCAATTTGCATCCCGGAGGATAAAGCAAACTATAGTAGTAGGCAAGCCAGGCTAACTATGCTCAGCTATCCATGTGATACACGCACACTAGCTAGGCAGTTGTTCTAAATGAAAGCTCTGTGCCAGCATTACAGGCAGGTGTACTGTACAATATTCAGTGTTAGCTAAAGCGCTTGCCTTCCGATTGGAAACTATTGGAAAGACAGTGGGGGAAAACGTGTATGACCACCATCACACAATTGGTGGCAAAGTAGGGGTTAACAAAATAAAAGTAGTTTTGTTGTGTATTTTATACAGTACATAATACTATATTCATAGTATATACATTTATGCTGTACTATATTGTCAAATGTTTTGTTTTCCTGAATTCGGCTAGCATACATGGGGCCAACTCTTCAGGGTCATGAGACTGACATTCCTCTGCTCTATAAAGAGAGCAACAACTCTCCTCTCTCGTTTCCTCGTGTTCCGTGGCTGACCCTCTGCAACGGAAGTAGCATCCTAGCGTCTGGCACAGTTTGCCAAAGACTCAGGATTTATGAACGGGAAATTACAACTGGCAAATGGGAACGGTGGGGGGAAAATAGTCTCCCCCTAGGGCAGATAGAGAAGGCTATCTGAATGAGGATTCATACATGGTTGGAAGTAATATCTGATGGCTCATGATTCTGTGATGTGAACTTTGTCTGACCTCAGGAGTCAAGGGAGACGGCCCCCTCATCTCGTCGTAACAAACAGATACAGTAACTAATAATAATGAGACAATGAGGGGAGCGGCTTAATGCAAGCCAGACACAAACAGAACATACCCCACACAGGGAGACAGCAAAGGGCTGTGGTGGGGGCTAGCCACTGCAGTACAAGTCCAACGTATAGCGAGGGAGCAGCCAGGGAGCATCCAGGGACCTAAATGAAGAGAAACAGTGTCCGTTTGCAGCCACTGATAATACTTTCCATTCGACCCCGCTCTGTGTGGGGGTCTGTGCATGTGTGTGTGTGTGTGTGTGCGCAGGGCTGCTGATTCGCCCTGATTGCAGCCTGGCGCCCTACTGGCGAGCCCCAGTGCACTGAAATTAAATCCACTCTGCTCCGTTATAAATTAGAATGCTTTACAAACAACACCACCACCAGGAGCATGGTGGAGAAGGGGGGGGGGGGGAGAGAGAGAGAGAGAGAGAGAGCAGATAGGGTAGAGTAAGGTGAGCTAAGGCTTGAGGTGCGAGACAGGCAGTTTGAGGGAATTAGTTTGAAGTACACTGCTGACAGTAAATGGTAAGAAAAAGTTCTGGCAGGCCATGGAAATACATGCTTGGCATCATGTACTACTGCTGCTATGTTCAAGGTCAACGTGTTAACCATGACATGTTGTAGGTGTACAGTATGTATTCATTTCCTTGATGTATTATTCACTACTGTCACATTGTATGTGCCACATAAAAAGACAAGATGGTGGAAAGTTGAACACGTACAGTAAATACACAAACAATCAAATCCAGGACAAAATTATACCAGAATGTGTAAAGAAACATTACAGCGTGTAGTGAAACCAACAATAACCTAACATATTTTAGCATAAAATATCAATATTAATTCTGCCAATGTGGTGAAATAAATCAGTACAAATATCAATCTGTTAAATCAATGCAGAAAAATTTGGAATCATAAAGGAGTCATTTCATGCTCCTTTTCACTTGTTGACACAGTTCCTTGATTTCTAAAAGCAATGTAGTTGACCAGCTTAGGTAAAAATACCACATACATTATGTGAAAAATCATGATCACAACCACAACTCAGTGACTGTTGCTTTAAATATAACAAGCCACTGCCAATGCTAGAATGTAGTTAGTTGTTGTTCGTGTCAACCACATAAACACAGCAGCAGCTAGTCACATAGCCCTGTGAAGTAACAAGGGTGGTATGTTTTGATAACCAGCCATGTATCTACTAAGCACATTATTTCAATAATTAAGTTTAAATTGTACCTCAGCACAACATCGCAGCCATCCTTGCCCGCTAAACAGCCATGTACCCATAAGCACATATTTAATGAATGAAGGGTTACATAGCACGAAACCACAGTCGTTCTTGCCACTACGGTACAGAGTTATGATAGATAGGTGGCTAGCTGCTAACAACAACATAAAGTGATATTCAGTTAAACAAGAAATGTAAAGTTTATTATAAACATATTCTATCTATGTTATTATCACGGACATAATGTTAAATGTTTTGTATGATATGACCGATCACTGACCCAGATAAAGGCATTAGGCTAATTATTCGCGGTACCAAATGCGGCGGTCTGTTTTCGGCAGGGGATACAATGTCGGTATGACACGCGAGTGCGTCTTCATAAATGAGCAAGGTTTAGGAGAATAAGTAAATCAACACAACATTATTTAAACAGCCTATTTCTAATCTGTTTATCTGTTTCGGGAACAATAGTCTATATTAATCTCATGTAGTTTTTGATGTGCACAGTGCATCACTCTTGATAATATGCCTGTCCTGCAGAGTAATTGTTTATGCTATGGTGGCCTACCGGTTACTGTATCAAAAACTAGATTCACAGATTTGGTCATCTGCAAATGTTGAACATTAAACTTTTACTTACAGTTTGTGTACTGGCAATCAACATCAGTTCCTTGCCTTGTATAATACGTAACTGGCCATATCCTCATAGGGGCGTTATCAAACAAACTGTGTGCAGTAATCTATTATTTCTATTAATCTATATTATTTAATTCCATTTCCACTAGAAATACTTGGTTTTCATGGAATGGGTCCTTTAAATTTGTTTCAAATCAACATGCTTTTTGTGTGCGTAAAATAATGTTAATGTTTACTCTGATTGTTCATCATAATTCAATAAATAAAGTATATTTGTTGTATGCTTTCAGTAAAATTTATTTCATGGGTGGGTCTCAAGCTATACAAATGTAAAAGATCCTGACCACAGAATACTGTTCAAATCTAAGTTGCTTTCCAGAGGTACATTAAGCTAGACTTGCGAGACCAACCTGATCTCACAAGCTTTCAGTTTGACTGAGAATCAGTCTAGACAGCTTTGAAATCTAGTTGATTCAGGACGGTAAAGCTAGTGTGTTGCCAATCAGTGTCGTAGTTTAGCTACGGGCGTGGTTTAGGTGTGACATAGGCGAATTGAAAACAAAGAAAATGCCTAGAAATAATAAATATAGCATCAGTTTTATTACAATTTATTAGAAAAGAAAAAGCTTCTCTCATTGGACAATATGTTTTCACTCTTCTCCCGACTTTTCTACTGCAAGAGTGGATCAAAACAGACTGCTGGTCCACAGGTTCGTCCAATCACATGCAAAGAATTAATTTGTTTCAATGGACGGCTCCCCAGATGGATGTGTCTAACAGACACATATATCTGGACTTGTCAGGTTACCATTTAGCATCTTGGAGAAAAATATGATGCACTTCAACATAGAGTAGACACAGCTAATATGATGATGAGAATGAGTTTGGTTGCCATGGTGAGGGGAAGTGAGCGGTCTTGTGACTGAGGGCACAGTGAGCAGCCTAATTGTCAGCAACTACCCAGGTTGAACGTATGGTCCAAAATAGCAACAGCTCCAGCTGTCCAATAGGCTGACTTCTGTTCCTCCTCCCGGCCAATTACGGCGTGATGAAGCTTGAGCAAACAAAGCATTATGGGTCGGTTAAGCCTTCCTCTCATCTTTGGGAGTTTGCCGTTGCTTTTCCTAAGGAGTGCACAACATCTGCAAACACCTGATAGGCCTAAGCAGTGCCCCAAAGCCCTCTTGGCTCTTGGGGTAAATTGTTACCACCTTTCTATAATCCCCACTCGGACAATTAACTGTATAGTACTTCAAAGCCCTTCACGGGCATAGGGGTTAACCCTGACGCTACAACAGATTTGTTTTTGATTTCTGGTGAGATCCCCAAATACTTTCATCTTTGGAAACCCCCAGAGTCTAGCCGAGGGCAGTGGGAGGAGCCATCGCTGATACGGCTCAAATTTGAGCGACACATTTTTCAGTCCCCGCAAGGTTAGGAATACAAACACAAAGTGTTAAATGTTATCAGGTGAGAAAATAAAGTGTCTGTGTGTGACACTGGGTGTCAAGAGTACCAGAAGAGCCATGACTGTTTTCATAAATGATGGTGCGTGGATTTCTCTTTCTCATGGCTATTTTGTGACACTTTGTTTTACATCAAGTACTTATATTGCTAAATGTATTACAATATGATAATAAGATGAATATGGGGGCCCGCTTTGCTACCTTTCTAAGGTTTGTGCACCTGAAAAAGTGAGCTTGTGACCTGTCTCAGATTCAGTAGATACATATGCATATTAGTTCTCCATTTAGCATTTTGAATGACAGTTGAAATTATGACTGATTAAGATTTCTAAATTATATAATGCTGTTATTCAATGTTGGCGTGTGCTCATACTTCACATACTGTCTTGAATGAGTCTCGTAGATTAACTGGAAATTTGGGACACAGTAGGTCGTGGAATATTGTTTTGTTTTAAATAATATTTGTTGGCCTTGTTAACAATATCATTGAATTGCTCTCACATAAATCAAATGGGTTGCATCTGTGTAAGCATGCCAATTTTGTTAAAACATTTTTAATGTGTTTGTGAATGTGACAAAATATTTACACTCCAAACAATACTGATCTGTTAAGTTTCTGGCCGGCAACTGCTTGATGAGACAAGGACTGTAGCAAATGTGCCAGAAAATAAATGATCATGTGGCACAACGATGCATTGTGGTAGAGTGGAGCAGTCTACAGTATGCCGTTCTAGATATCTCCATCTGTAGCACTGCTCTTTTGGGAGTTCAGTTGCCCCAAGATGCATCCTGTCATTTCACATAGCTGGTGATGAGACACACAAGAGTCCGTCTCCGAGGGATTGTGTGGGAGACACGCACACATACCTACAGCACCCTATGCGCATTATGCCCTTCATGGGCTTTGTCAAAGTCATTGATTGTTTAAAAGTCACACATGTTCTATGGGCATGCAGAATTTTGCTGCAGTACCAGAATTGACCACCCTAGCAGAAAGAAAGCAAGCCTCCAGCCCGGTCAATGGGCTTGGTGGAAACAACAGCATTCTAAAATAGCATCACTATGAATCACAACACATGTCCATCTGAACACACAAACAAGTACATTAAGTTATTGTCGTTACAAGACAAAACACAATTTGAATACCATTATATAGCTAGCATAATTACAAATCAGCCTCTAAATAACCGTATAATACTGTAAGCTTGCATCAATATCAGAAAGGAAATATGACTATAAAACAGTATAACCAGCAATGGACTGTGTTTTAGTCTACTAAAAAAATATGCAATGCAGGTAATTAAGCTCAGTTCCCAGCCTTGTTATTGTCAAATTTTCCCCACCAATGCACCACAATGGTAAGTGTGCTTATGGCCTGACACCAACAGCATGTTCGTGAAGGCAAACACCAATGCACCATGGTTAATGGTAAGTGTGCCTGTGGACTGACACCAACAACATAGGCGTGAAGCCCAACACCAAATACACACATTACCTTTAGATTCATTAGCACTCATTCACGTACATTAGCAAGTGCATCCAAACCTCAGATGCACTAAACTTGCGGCTGAACACAACCAATCAGAGCTGGGCATCGCCTTCTAACCGTCATTTGCGGAGCCCAAAAGCAATGGAACTGCCGACTCTCAGAGAAAGAGAGGTTTAACAATCAAGAAATACAGTATAGCCTACTGTAGTCCTAATTGTCTATTATGTATCGTCAAACCTAGAGATAACATTGGTGTAATTCTACCCCCAAAATACTTGCGTTTGTGCGACTTTAACAAATTATTTTAGCGGAACACTCATTCTTCCCTCAACCCTCCCATGAATGCATATGCATGAGCAGAAAAGAGCAAATTGCGATGCTGTTCCTCTCAGAGGCAGAATGTGGTTTTAGTCATGTGCACTTTGGTCATACATACCATGCCATGTTTCTAGGCACGTATTGTGAGGAAATTATTTAAGAAATGCTAACATATTTGAGTTGTGGTAGACTTATGATTATATTGAACCACTTCTAAGCATCAAAATGTTATGTTATTATATGTTAACCTTAATGCAGTTGATATAATCTAATATAGATAAAAACGTTTGTCTAAACACAATAGCCCGGAAGATCTCTTTTAAAGCAGTTTGCACTGAGGTACATCCCACAAGAGAGTATACTCTCTCTGTATGGATGTTCTGTAGGCTGACTCCAAACATGATCTGCAGTAATCTTTGTGTTTCCATCAAATGACCAAGATCTATACATTACATAGATGAACAGAGGGCTTGCAAGGAGCTACAGTTCTCTATGTAATTATACACAGTGCTTCACACTGTGCCCACATAGCATTCTGTCCAAATCCCCCGCTGTTTGGAAATCAGTGCCATGCTGGTGACAAGTTACAGTACACATGCCCCAGTTAACCTTTGATGTGAACATGTTCTTTTCTGAGGCAATCAAATAAAGGCCAAAACCGCAAGGGGCTACAGTCTACTCCTGCATACTGTACGTCTTCAAAGTCACTTCTCTAATTTGAACCTTTTGTGCCACTTAAAAAGCCCATGGACTAATTTGACTCTGGTGTATAACGGTCTTTTTGAGAAATGTTTGTCTGTTGTAGGTGTGTGTGGGTCTAAGTGTGTGTGTGTGTGTGTGTGTGTGTGTGTGTGTGTGTGAGAGTTTGACTGCAGACCTACATTCTTTGATCATGTGTCTGGATTAAAACAAGCGCACAGATGCATGTGCACACACACATTTACACATGCACACACACACACACAGAATGAAAGAGAAAGAGAGAGAGAGAGAAGTTTGGTCTGCTATTACAAGACAGCCCACAAGGGAAGCAACAGTGTGGGAATTCCCTCCCTGCGTGTTTGTCCATCCTCCCGTTTCCATGACTCCAGCCAAATGTGGGCGAGAGGTGGATCAGTAAGGGGCGGGCTAGGAGGGTGAACCTCTGGGGGCCGATGATTAATTAACATGGCTTGGAGCGGCAGCACGGCACAGGATGTGATCTAATTGATGCTGGCTAATTATGTAATGGCCTCGCCTTGTAAAAGGAGATGAGCTGGAAGTGCTGTAACCTAGTGTTTGTATATATATATACACACACACACACACACACTAACTGAACACAGGCGCTAACTCTAAGAACATTATACTGCTGCTGTTTCACCCCTGTCACCCTTCAGTGCATGGCTAGTCATCTCAGATGATGCTTCCGTCACTTATCACCCTTGGTGACGCTGGTGAAAATGTCACAAATGGCTGTGACGTTGGAAAGTGCTTCTTATTTGGAACGCACAGCATAACATCTACAATTGTCCTCTTGTTCCAGCCAGGCCAGATGCTTTTGTCATCTTATTTCTAGCGTTGTTTAAAGGTACACTCTTTGATTGCATTATAGCAATTAAAACAGTGCACACACACACACACACACACAATGTGCCTGCACGCACGCGCAATGGCTTTGCTGTGTGTTATGTGAGTACCACATGATATTCTTTTGACTTGACAATCAGCGTAATTCACCTGCAGCTGGGGAAGAATGACCTCTAAACCCTGCCTCCACTGCTGATTTGAATGTGCAACATTGTTTTCTATATGAACGTTGCATGCTGATAACTCTTGAGGAGAGAGAAGAGCCCAACACACTGGTAACAGTTGGCTATCTTCTCCATGACGAGGCTGACTCAGTTCAGCACTCATTCATGACCAAACCCAGGCCAGAGTGTGCAAGAGTCAGGACATCTTGTTAGTTTGAGGGAACCAGTGAACGCTAAAGCAGCATGTTCAATTAAATGCTGATCTGTGATAAGATTAGGCACTTCTTTGATCTTAATCTTAACGATAAAGGGAGATGAGAAAAGAGTTGATCCAGGGTTGGTGATTGTGGGAAGCCTTTGATGTAGAAATAGGATGTAGACTCAAGCATGGGCAGTGACCTCATAAACACACTTATTACCATTTCCCATGATGTAACTCTCCTATAGGCACACACACAACCACAGCGCTACTGAACATCTATACTAATAATCACACGGCTCACCCTTACTTGAGTGCTGTCCTGATATTAAAGCTGCCTCAGTGTGTTAGAAGTGCTTGTGTGTGTGTGTGTGTGTGTGTGAGAGAGAGACAGAGAGAGAGAGAGAGAGAGAGAGAGAGAGAGAGAGAGAGGAAAGATGACATTAAAGTGACTGTGCAGAGGGGTAAAATAACAGTCTGGCTACAGTGGTCTCCATCTGCTTCTGATTATTCACTATCCTAGTACGAGGATGTGGGGTGGGGTGGGTGAGCAGAGCAGGGACACAACAGGAACTCGTGTCAGTGCTAGGTGAGAGAGGGGATCTGGCAATAGAGCTGTTTCACTACAAGGAGAAAGCTGGTAGCTGTTATTGTTCATATACTGAATAGCCCAGCAATTCTCAAGCATCTCCAAACTATGTGCCATATTGTGAATGTGTGTGTGCACACTGAAACGCATCATAACTAACATGTACAATAGCACTAAAATTGTTCCAATGCTAATAGCAAGTTATCCGGCAACAATCTAACAGGCCAGCAAGCTAACACATGCAGCAGTGACTCAATCATTAGCATTCATCTACTCATTTGCAATAGCACAGTGTACTTATTATACAGTGTAGGCAAAAATTGCGCAATGCTTGGCAGTAGCATCAGATTTGTGTCAAAATATCTATACAGGAGAGGTGTTTTGCTAGTTACTGAGTGAAACATGAGCACTGCTAAGAGCACTTTGTATGACGCAAAGAGAGGGAAGTAAGTCAATTAAATAAAGGAAGGCTCTCGGTAACATAAGCATTAGTCATGAAGAAATTAGCGGATGAGGGAACATGCTAGATTTTTGACATAGTGGGTTTACTCCATTATATGTACTGTAAACTGTTACCATTAGCTCTAAATCTATGGCTGATAATGGAGTTGACTGTGTGCGTTTCTGGGAAAATAAATAAATTAAGAGCAATGCCCTAGTAACAGAGGTGGGGAACAACAGCACAATTACAACATGAGGTAATGTTAGACTTAAAAAATGAAGCCAAAAATCACCAGAGATTCCTAAAACAAGAGCACAAACTCAATGTGTGTGTGTGTGTATGTATGCAAAAGTACGTAAACTATTCTTATTTCATATTATTTAACCATGATAAAGGGCATTTTATCCAAAAGTGGTGTTCATATTAATGTATAGAACAGTAAACAGTTTTAAATATGTAAAAACTTTAATTTACAAATCTCAAATATGCCATTTTAAAATATACATAAAAAGGTATGTGTGTGTAGATGTGTCTTTGTGAAGCAACACTATATTGGGGTCGCTGGGGGTTTGGAAGCACTGAAGCACATCTGTTGCCAAACCTGCTTTTGGGACTAACATTATTAACACAATGGCTTCTGGTGGATGGAAAAGATGTATCCACAATGTGTGAAATGTGTCTTTATGAAGCTATTAGCCATGCTCCATATGTCTTTCAGTGAGGGGGGGGCAGTGAATGGATGTCCAATGTGTGTTATGTGTCAGACAACTTTTGTGAGGGTGTGGAGTGCGATGACCAACTGACCCTGCTGAATGTCTTTTCATGCCTCTAATGTATGACAGACAGACAGACAGACACTCTCTCACACACACACGCACCCACACACACACACAGTAAAAGGGGATATGATTGTGGATTGACATAAAACAGAAACAGTCAAGAGTTCACAATGTGAACAGCCTATTCACACTGACACACTGTGTGTGTGCATGTACACTATACATATATAGACTACATCAGAGCCATGAAAAAACAGGCGGCGAGGTCAAACAGACAATGAGGTTTAGTTGTAAAGAGGTCACCCACAGTGCAAAGCCCTAAGAGTCTTGGTGTACTGTATGCTGTTCCACTTAGAGGCTATTCTAATATTTAATAATAATATCAAATCAGCTCAAATCATTAGGGCAGAAAGAACACCTCGCATGTTACAGTGATGACGGAAATATTTTTTTCTTATATTAACTTCTTAAAGGCTTAGCTTTAACTAGTTCTTCTAGTATTTCAAACCAGTTATGTTGGTAGAAATTTACTTTTAGTCAAATATCTCATGTCTGATTTCTTTTGACTGGATGATTATGAAAAATGTCAGAAAGGAAATTTTTCTATAGCTGATTGTATTTGCTAAGTGTGGTAATAAAAACAACCACTATACAAACAGCTATAATATATTGTGTTAAATAAATAAAGTGTAAATATGCTGTTAAGATTATGTGTGTGGTATACTGAACTTATTTGATCAAATAAAAACACAAAACATGGTTATTCAAAATATATATTTAAAATCTAACTATTACTGGTGCCCTGGGAGACTTCTGAAGATGTTCGTTTAATTTTCTTATATTCAAATACCATCTACCAAATGAATCGTGGTCAGTCGTACAATCCTCAAAACAACAAAGTGTGAGATCTTTGCATTTCTCCTAAGACTGCCTTAGTTATTTATAGTCGGCCTGAATCATTCAAATGACGAGGCACATTTATTTGTATAGCACCTTTCAGTTTATTTGGCAATTCAAAGTACCTTACCATCAAGGAAAAAATACAGATTAAATAAATAAAATAAAATAAAATAAAAAAACAGCACTATTAAACCTCTAAAAGACTATGGCTATGATATTAACATAGAATAATAATATAGTGTAAACTTAGAAGTTATTCCAGTTGTAGCATAGTGCTGGTTCATACCATTGTACTCTTGGAACAGATCAAATATTTTGTATAGTAAGAGCCTGTGTCCACCAAACACGTTTATAGAGCTGAGAGCGCCTATTTTCAATACAAACCCTATGTAGTTCAGCACTGCAAGAGTATTTTAGCGCTGCATATTCAGTTGAAAACATTTCAACATTTGGAACAGTGCTGGAGTAATCAATGTCCTTTTTCTGTAGCCTAGCAACAACTGCTAGAGAGAAGTGCTCTGGAAACGCTCTAAAAATAAGGTTGTGGGTGCTATCGGCACTAAAAACGCGTTTGGAGGACATAGGCCCTAAGTATTGAAATAAGTTCTGGCACATTCAGTCAAGTATTTGTTTGATACACAGGCATAGCAAGTCTATTGGGACCATACATATACTTACAGGTTATGCACCTGTATATGTACATGAATATCATGTTTGCTTTTTACTTTTCATTGTTTACTTAAACAAATGTACTGTATTGCTTGAACAAAGACTTGCAATGAAAGACTGTAAAACATCTCTGATACATACCTATAGATCAAATGATCAATTGATAGATCAAGAAGATATTCAGCCAACTATTCATACTAAAATGATGTACCTCCCTAATATGTAACCTGTGTGCAGTTCTCTAGCACCGCGGTTAACAGAGAAAGCAGTCCCAGTTACAGCTCTAACTGGAACCCAGGGGCAGTGCACCCAGTTAATGTGTGTTACAGACTGCAGGGGTTAGAGGTGTGATAGTAAAACATGCTGCATGTGTCTGGCTAGCCATAGGTGCACAGGTTAATTGGTGTTGCGTGTTAAAGGGTGTTAACAAGGCAGGCAAACACCCAGGGAGAAGCTGGGAGATGTGTACGGTAAGCATGTACACACACATGCGCTCACGCGCCAATATGTGACATGTGTAAGCAGTGCGCGCGCGCGCGCACACACACACACACACACACTGTCCCTCATGTCACAATAGCAGGGTAGGTATAATAAAAAGAAACAAGAAAATAAGTTAATGCAAAGAGAAATCAGACAAAAAGAGTGTCTAAAGGGCCACACACACACACACCATCTCTAAAGGCCAAATAAGCAGCACGCCGGTGTGTGGAAGTTCCACATTGATATACAATGTGTGTTTGGTTTACTGGGAGCCACATTTACAGTAGCTGCCAACATTAATCCTGATTGTGTATGTACACACACACAAACACACACAGACTTGTTTATCATAAATACTGACGTACATGCTGCAGTCAGGGATCCCAATTTAAGGCAAACAGGTCACATTCCCTGACGTTTTCCTGATTTTCACTCACTAAAAATTCACATTTCCATGACCTATAATGAATGGAAAAACAGGCCAAAGATTTGTGCAAAAGGGACAGCCAGAATGGCAACAATAAACATAAACAACATGTAAACATTCAGACCAATAGTTTTCAGATTTGTTGAGACATCTAAAAATCTAATACCATGTACAGTAATATTTTGATAAACTAAAATTGAAACAAGATGCAAACAAAATCCCCTGATATTCCAGGATTTGACCCAAAACATGATCACATTCCCTGAGTTTCCATGTCTGGATTACAACCTTGCAACACTAGACATAAAGTGTGTGTTAACCAGTTAACCAGCTAGTGTCACAAAGAAACTCAATTACATGTGGCCCTAATTCACACACAATGACTGGCTAAATAGGGCATGAAAAGGCATTTGCACGCAGGCGCACACACACCCACACGCGCACACACACACACACACACCCAGCACCAGGTGCGGAGGGGAATGTTAGCAAGGACACATGTGGTGCTGATGCCCAGTGGAACTTGTTAATGCCTTTGTGTGCCCTCTGCCATAACACGCCACAGCACTGAATAACCCCAACCCATAACATTAGTTAACACTGCCATTCAAAAAAGACATGCTTGACAATGTGATAATATTCCAACGTACGTACAAATGTATGGTGTTTTACTGTATCATTGACCACATCAGATTCTATGATGTTAATACAAATATTACTAACTGAACTATCTACCAAATGCATGCACAATACAGAAATAAGTAAGAAGCCTATATTTGGTTTCTGTCCTACCATTCCAATGCGTGCATGGTACTCAAGCTCACATGACCTAGTTTTTCTAGCTGGGTCAGGATGCTCTTGAAAGGTATTAGGGATAACCTTTCAAACATGACTATACGTCTGCTCCATCTTAGCGGGATGTGTCCTTTCAAACAGTGGGAGTGCAGGAGTGACAAATAGGAGATGCAGTGAAGTAGTCAGAGACTGGACAATAGGGTAAACAAGGGTTTATCATACATCATATACAAATTAGTTTGTATATGATGTGTGTGTGTGTATGCTTGCATCTGAGCTGTGTGCATCAAAAACAACAGACACTCCCTAACTTCCTGCTCTCCATCTTCTCATCTTGCTCTAAGCTAAATGATCCTTTCATTTCCTGATGGCTGACCAAGGCCCTCAGGTGTTTCTGGGTCTGTGTGTGTGTGCGTGTGAGCCCACTGATGCATGAAGATTCACTATTGCACTGATCCTAGAGAAAAAGCAAGACTTGAGAGGAGTGGGCATGTGCTTAGCATTATATCTGTGCGCACATATAAATACATATATTTGTCTTTGTGCATGAATGACATGGGCATAGAGGCTTTGTTGGATGGCCATGTGTTAAAAATAAACGTTGATACATGTGCAAAACTATTTTCACATGATCCTCTCCACACACACGCACACACACACACACACACACACTCCTTAGAGAACTAACTCCGGAAGGGAGAGAGGAAGTTTTCTAATGGTTGCCAAACATTTGAGTGGGCCCTGGCTAAACATGTTTTAAGCAGACAACATCAGCAATCACCACTTGACCCATGGACAGAGAGAGAGAGAGAGAGAGAGAGAGAGAGAGAGAGAGAGAGAGAAAGAGGGGGGAAGACACGTGCACACCAGTGGGAAATGGGACACGTTTGACGTTTGTGCGCACACACACACACACACCTAGCAGACAATATAATGAAGTTAGGAGCGTGCGCGGAGAGGGGGGTGTATCTGGGTGCAGACAGTGCCCGGTTCCAGATGTGTGTCTAAGAGACGCCAGGGAGACAAGAGAGGCCACGCTTTTCCACTGGGAATCACTCAAGGTCCTGGAGCGCACGCATGCCAACACACATTTACTGGCCTGCAAATGCACACCCACACGCACACAGGCAAACATGCAAGCACACACCCTCACACGACATCAGCAGAAACTGGGTCCAGCTGGTGAACGTTTCAAAGGTACAATGGGGAAGGATAGAGGAGAGAGAGGAGAGGAAAAGAAGGAACAGAAAGCAGATAGATATTGAGAGAGAGAGAGGGGGGGGGGGGTGTGAGACAG
>JAODOY010000005.1:3743783-3760874 GCA_025399855.1 Forbesichthys papilliferus | reverse complement strand
GGTCTTCTGAACCATTCTTAGTCTGGCCCCTCCCCTGAGACCACTTTGCCTTGGGAGACCCTACCAGGAGCACTAGGTTCCAGACAACAAAGCCCTCAGGTTCATAGGGGCACCCAAACCTCTCCACCACGATAAGGTGATGGTTCCCAGATAGGTCTCTGAGAGGACTATTTTCAACAGAATCAATATAAATTTATATTTTTATAACGCTCTTGTCCCTCTGCATGTGAATAACAGAGCTTTATTGGCACTCTGTGTTGTAGTCTACCGTAGCATTCTATAGATTATTATATTTTAAATGAGAGAGGAGGCTGTTGGAAAGGGAAAGCTAAAAAGAGTGGTGTCCACCCACTGATATAAAACAGCCGATGAGTGCAGATCTATGGTGCACGTAGGGATAGACCTGCAACCTGCACACACGCTTGCAATGTTGAGCCTGATTGTGGAAAACATTTTTTTAATTGTTTTGATATTTTAAGATTAGTCATAGTAACATCCCTAATACATAGACAATATGGGGATTTGGGAAAATAAAAATGTCCCACACCATAATACATTATTAGATAACTAAAATATGTTTAGCCTTTGGGAATTTAAGTGTAAACCAAATGTGTAAGAAAATGCAGCGATATCATTTTGTGAGGTGTTTAATGCTGTAAACGCTCTTTCACTGTCTCTCCCATTGACAGTAAAACAAATACATGGAAAAAGTAAAATCTCTAAAGTTTTGCGGTTGACCTTTTAATAACCCAAGGGTCAGACACTCAAGTTGCCACAAGGCAATGCGCGCAGTGTAACGGAAGTTATTTCATTCTCTTTCTCAATTTGTCATGTTGTCTTTGGATAGAGATGGGCATAGAAGACTCAATCTAGGAATAACATTGTTTAAAATGAACATGTTTTCCTGACATCAAATTGGAAAAGCTCAATGACAAATGAGAAAAGGTAGTGGGAATACCTGGCTTACGCGTGTTGACTAAACTTACACCAGGGTACATATATCTACGTCTGTGCCTGAACACCACAGCTTCTCTGATGAGCTGAGTGCAAGAGTATTTGAAGAGGCGAGTCACGATTGCCAACAGGATCTGGAATAGCAGCTTGGGTCTTTTCTTGTTTGAGTACCGTGATCGCCAAAGTTTATTCAACTGCTTTTTAAATCATCCTTTCCTCTCTGTCTTGCTTGAAGTGGCTAGACATGTTGTTTTCTGCCCCCAATAAGAGCAAAGCACCACTCCAGGAGTTTAGGTGCCTCGGGTCTCAATATTATGGGTGGAAGGGGTGGGCAGTTTTGACGACACATGTAACCAGATATAAATCAAATATGAACACTAAATATACAGTGGTAAAGGGAGATGGAATGAACAATGCTTGTAACCCTTGTTCCTCTCTGCTTGCTCTACAAGATTCCCTTTTGTAAAACTGCCTTTTTGCCAGGGAGCAGTGTCCATTTCCTCTGTAACTTTAATTCACTGAAAAGACTACTCGCATGTCATTTCCACTTTTAATTTAACAAATGAGGACTCTTGACTGAGCTAATAGCTTTTCCTCAAGGGCATAATTCAATTTGCAACCTCTACCATCAAAGTCCCCTTACATTACTATGTCCGGGACTAATGTGAGGCGCCACGGAATGGGGGGATGGGGGGATGGGCAGTGGAAGTCCAGTCTTCATTTATTTCTAGGGTCCTCTCGGTAAACAACTAGCATCCAGCTCCAGTCTACTACAGCTGGCGTTCCAGTGACAAAAAGTAAGCAGAGGTTGGCGAGATTGATTCATGAATGCATGTTAATCAAGAGCAACGTCTGCATTAAGACTGACCAGAGAGGGAAATAGAGAGCGCCCAGGCAGGCTTTTTGGGAAGTCAGGCAGAGGACACATCCTTCAACGTCACATTTATTATTTTACAACAGCCCTTGCCAAACAGGGGCAGCCTTCGGGCGAGCTATGACAAACGGACGTTCCTAATGACCAACGCGGCAAACAATAAAAGTTCACCATCAAATGCTCAAGGAGAAACAAATACTTTCTGTTACCAATGTTTTCACCCATGAGTGCTTCACCAGGCAAATAAACTCACTGACTAGTCCTACACAGAGGTTGGGTGTCACAAGTTTAACAACTAGCTTGGTCTGAGCTCATGTAAATGACGATGCTATCACTTCTCTCTATCCCTCTATTTCTCTATCCTCTCCACCATGGACTTTACGAGCCATAAAAGTGGAAATTTAAGTAGACGTGCTAGAGCACATGGCATCCTAGAAAAGGAAGCAAAATATGTATTGTTTGTAAAATGTGCCCATGTCAGTGTTCTGCAGAGCTTCCAGAAGTCAGGATGTAATGCTTTAGTGAAAATTGACAAATGGACTCTCATAGTCAACATTCCAAGGCCTTTCCTGTGATGCAAAGAATATAGATTTAATTTGTCCAAATTTGAGTAGAAAGATGTTATTTTGAGGGTCAAGATTTCCAACGCTAATGAGCTAAAGCCTTGAAAAGCACACTCCCTGCAATTACAAATCCCCTCAAAGAAGCAGGAGGACTCAGTAGGACAGAGAGCAAATAAAGAGAGAGAAAGAGAGGCAGAGGCAAAAAATATTCAATTAAAAAGTATGAGTGACTGGCCACAACAAAAGACGTAACCCAAGACTGGGGGAAGTCACCACATGCTATTCATTTTCTAAAGTGAATGGAGTCGACAGGGACAGAAGAAGGAGGGGAGGCGGAGAGGGAAAAGTTCACTCCACTGAGCCACTCAATCATCTCCACATAAGTGACTCTGTCATAATGGGGCTTCTTTTAAAAGCTTGTAAGCATCTGATTTCAGGAGACCGTGTTGACAAGAGACTCTGGTTTGGGCCCCGTAAGGAAAACTCCGCTTGCACTAAGCATAGTAGCTCAACTTTATGGATTGATGACTTACTGTAACAATGCAAGTATGTACAGTTGCAAGAAAACGATTACGTGGAGTTTTGCATGAATTGTTCATAAAATGTGCTCTGAACTTCATCTAAGTCACAACAATAGAAACTTGTGAATGTTTACACTGTGAATGTTTACATGTTATTAAACCATGGCAACATCTAATGTTTGTGTAGTATTATTTTCAGCAAACTGTGTTTTTCTATTGTGACACATTTTATGACCAATTCATGCAAAACTTCACGTAATCCCAAGGGGTTCACATACTTTTTCTTGCAACTGTAATACATTTTATATAAATAATTAATAATAATATTTAATAAATGCATTTCAACAAGTATGATTTCAGAGTTCCTGTAGTTATTTCGCTACATCATACATGTTTTGATGACACCTAATGACATTTTGAATATTGTGAATTTCTCCTATCTAATGTAACACAGAATTATAGTCACTCACTAGAACAAATACTGTATGTCACAGTTCGTCACACAGATACACATTGAAATTACAGCTTGACCAATACTGGAAATCTAAGTAGTAAGTAATAAAATGTATGTTTTAACATGGATCCCTCGAATATGTATATTACACTGAAGTTAAGAAAATTATATCTGGATTACACCTGCAGCCACTGGGAAAACATGTAATTCTTCAACAAAAGCACGTACACCCATACCGATATAGTGTATCATAATGTGCAAATATTGGCAGGTGATATTGAATCAATGGGTCTAATTAATTTAGAATTTAAACAAATAAGAACATTCTGCAACACAGAATGTATTGAATGTCTGCATTGCATATAACAAAACACAAGTATAAAAAGTAAACAAGGTAAATGAGGCACAAGGGTGAGGACGAATGACAGCTAGAAAGAGTTGTCATTTCAGTAGGATGTTCAAAGAGACCACGGGGCCTGCAGACAAGGGCTATTACGCCATTTCCCAAATGAACAATACGCCACAGGGCTCCCACTTAACAACACAAGCCACCAAACAATCTTCAGTGCAGCAACTCCCTCTAAAACACAGGACGCGCTAGTGACACAACAAAAACACAAAATGAGTGACTGCAACTTATGTACTTATGAAGGAAGAAGATAGAAAAGTGATGAAGGAAAAACAAAGGAATGATTGAAGTACTGCTGGAGCTGCTGCCCCTGCGACCCGACTGGATAAGCGGATGAAGATGGATGGATGGATGGATAGATGGATGAACTAAATCAGTAACAAAACTAACAAAAAAGAACAAAAAGAAATAAAGACAAAATTGAGGAATAAATCAAATTTAAAAAATAAAGGAAAAACTAAAGGAAAAAATACAAGCTACACTGTGAAAAGTGAACAATATATAATACTGTATATACACTGAAGTAAAGCTTTTTGGGGTTTCCAGAACAAAAGCTGTGGGGAATGTGTTGAAAATATATGAGACAAACAACAGAGGAAGGGGTAAGCGGTAGCGGTTCGTGGTGGCAGAGCATGGCGGACAATGATGATGCATACCATACTCGCGGAAGAAACGACTAACTCACCATGGAGTTTTAATGGCAAAACATCCCGCCCCAAAGAGGTATGGTCTTCATTGGAGGGGTGGTGAGGTTGGGAGGTGGGGGAAAGGAGAAAGACACAGACACAAACATAGATGGAAAAGCCATTATTTAAAAAAGAAAATAAAGAAAAATGTGAACACTTGAACAAACAATTTTTCAAGGTCCTTTTTTTAAAATATAAAGTGAGTGTACAGTATAGTTGGAAAAAGAGGTTGGGGGAGGGGCAAAAACAATAATGTTGGTGTGTGGGGAGATGAATTTGTAAACCCACTGAGATGGCTGTGCGGTTTGAACCTCTATTTGATATCATGAGTGAGTCACCCACATATGACCGATCCCAAGCGTCCCCCTTTTCAGTTATTCTACATAGTTACTGTAACTAGGTTTGACTAAACACCATAGAAATAAAATTTTTCTAGATTTTTCAATTTCTCTACACATTTCTAGTTTATATGAAGGCTAAAAGGTGAAAATGTATTTGTACTTTTTTATTTAAAAAATATTATAGTTTCTCCATTGTGACTGTTATTAGCAGTTTTCTGAGGTTCATATTGATATTGGAATTATACCGTATCTACCAAAATAAATAAATATATTGTGGTAGGAAGAAAATAACAGTGTTGTGCAAGGTCTGCATCTGAGATGACCACTACAAACTGAAAATAATACTTATCTTTACATGAGTACTTTCTTATAACTGATTTTCAATTTGGAAACTGGTGTAATTCCTGAGAATTTCATATGACTTGACTTGACTTGCTTGATTCCCATCACAGTAACTTGGGACTTGCTTGAGACTTGATGGTTAAGACTTGAGACTTACTTTTGATTTGGACATGTGTGACCCATCTTTATCGTTTTGTAAGTAACCGCTCAGTGAACTACAGTTTTCGTCTTGCACAACATACGTCACCAAAACAATGCTTTCTTCGGTTTGTGGGTTGTGGCGCAAAAACGTCACAGGGTTTGTTGTCTTACTAATGGCATATTTTCACATTCTTATACTTATACATACAGCATACAGAACAGCGCAGCGTCAACATGTCTCTAGGCAATGACGATGATACACTACTGGAATTTTAAGAACAGACTCCCGTTAGCTAGCAATGCTAAACAATGAATATATATTTTTCTAACGTTATAAGCATAAAATATTTTTTTTAATTTTCAGTGGATCTCTTAGTTAACCCAGTATTATGTTTGTGAACCATTTGTGCATGGTCTCATTGATCGTTGTCAAGTATGGACGTTTGTGCAAAGTATGTAAATGTCTAATAATGACAAAAAACGAATTTGTAACAATATTAACGTAAATTACATAATTACATTTTAAATAATTATTTTAAAGATTTTTTTCAAAGGTGACAATGACCTAAATATTTGTCAATATTCGGACGCAATATACATTTGTCAGAATGCAGATGTTTTTCCTAACTTGCATATTTTCGTGTAAATGGCATCAAAATTCTGTTGTTCATGATGCATTGAAATATTTGTTTTTATTCTGATGCATTATAAATTCGTCACAATGAAACATTGTTAAGGGGGGGGGGGGGTATGGGGAGAATTAGAGAATTAGGCAAACTAGTGCATGTTTGGTGTAGATTGGACTTTCTTTGTCCAGGGGAGGGGGCAGGTTAAGGGGGTGATGTTTGTTTCCATATGAAATGTAGGCCCTTTGAGACTGCAATGTGATTAAGGGCTATATAAATAAAAATTACTTGAACTATGTAAGATAGAAATATTTGTGTCATGAAAAGTCATGAGAAGTAATGAAAATCCTGAATATCAGCCCCTCTCTAGCTTCTTTAGCTAAGATATTGAAGGATATTCCTTTGCCCAATTCAGGTGCAATGGCCTAATTCATTGGGCTGGTGCACCTGAATTTAACAAAATTCTGTTAAGGCCCATCTCAGGCAAGAACATTAAAAGAAAACAATGTAACTATAATAAATGGACTTCCTAGTCATTGCAACAACTGGTGCACAATTGGTAAAGATTGGACAAAGTGCATTTTTGCCTTAAGGCAAGGTTGAAAATTGTGTCAATACACAACTTTGAGCAATCTGCTCCAGACTTACACCATAGATTGGCAGTGAAGGATAGGTGCTAAATACTGAATTTCAAAATCCAATCTAATTCATGTTCTGAGATATTAACAGATATTATTTTGCCCAATTCAGGTGCCCCAGCCCAATGACATGGACCTGATTTAGGCAAAATAATATCTATTAATATAATGTTAATGTTCTGGCAATATTCTTGACAAACCAATTGATGTTCACTTAGCTGGCACTCTGGGAACGTGCAAATGCAATGATCACATGGGTATGTGGGGATAAACATGTTGTGGTAATTTGGAGACCGTACTTAAAAAGCAACCCATTTAACAGGCCTAAAAAGAAAGAAATCTAGGGTTGCCCAATTTGGGTTCTTTCAGTTCTGTCAGTTCTCACAGTGCTTTTTGAATTGGGCCCCCACAATCTTGCATACGGCAACGGGTCACGCACCGCGCATTAAAGGCGGCCACCGGAAAAGCCCTGAGGAGAGGCGTGCCGACTGCTTCTTCGAGGGCTGCATTCTGGGCCTTTTTGCACGTGGGCAAGTCAGAAGTTTGAGACGTCCCTTTCCTGAAACAGGACATCAAGACGTATGCCCCGTTATGTTTCAGTGTCCATGCAGCTTTTGAACAACATTGGTGGGGACAATGTAAAAACATTTAAATCGGACAATCCAATACCCGTTTCAAATTCATTGAAACAGACTTTTTTTTGGGGAGGGGCCTGCCGAGCCCCTTGAACAGCAAAGAGGCCCCAAAATCGGTGAGCCGGTTCTTGGGGGACCTCCGAAGCACGGCCCTGTAGATGGTCCGCAAAGGACAATTTGTGAAAAAGGCCTTAAATTTCATATGGGTCTCAGGTACTACAAGTCAGATACCTATTGCATCAGATTTTGGAGGTTCAACCCAAACCCTAGTTGTTTTTCTTTCCGGCAGTCTGATCCTCTCCAAACTCAGATATGTTGTCCCCGGACTGACCTCTGGAGGATCAGACCTCCGGAAAACTATGGTTCCGAATCGCGTCGTGTTCTGGATCGGGCAATTTTGGTCAATGTAAAAGCACCCAAATTATGCAAAGGCTTTATTCAGGGATTGAAAGTGGCAAACGTCGCCAAATTAACTAAGCAGCTACAGGGCATCAAGCCAAGCAACCCTTTTACATTTTAGGCCCCTGTCACCTTTCAGGGGCCCCTGGGAGCCATTTGTTATGGGAATACTCTAGGACCGTGAAAATTCCGCGGTCTTATCGGGACGTGGGGACGAACATGTGTTGATTTGGAGACCCTGTCTTAAAAAAAGTCATTAAAAAATGGGTTACCTATTTCCAATGGCATTGAGTTGTCTTAAAGTCCCTGATTTGGGCAAATAGTCTTTTGGGCACAGCTCCGATTACAAATGTCACAGAACCACATGACTTCAGATATAAGACCTGCTAGTGACTGCGGAGTTGTAACTGACAGACAGGGGTCTTTTTCCCTTCCTATCTGATGTCACCCTGTCAACGGGACGCTTTTAAAACTCGGACAGACGGAAGTTGAATAAAATGCTATTCCAATTGGGCACAATTTCAATTCAAGTTTCCCCGATTAGGTAACGGGTATTTCAGGGGTCTCTCCCACTCTTCAAATCTGATGTCTAGGTTGGTTGCTATTTCTTGTAGAGCATGCTTGGGTGAACAAGGGGACCTGCTCCCTTTCTCTCTATCACCTTCAGTGGCGAAATGGCTGACAAACAAAGATAAGTCATGGAAAAATGTTGGGCTCGCAATACAAAGGACCTAAATTGGGAAAGAGTCCCAATGTAAAAGAGGAAATCTCTTACTCCTTCACTAATAGTTGGTTCCAAATTTACATAGAGCTGGGCTGGGCAAACAGGGTGATGTGCCCGCCTTCTGGATCTCTACCAACTTTCCGGGCTGACTGGCTGACGATCAAATGTTGAAAATCTTTCGCCACGTGCCCGCAATGCAAAGAGCTTGAATTGTGCCGGGCTCTTGACTAAAGAGCTCCCCAATTGGGTAACAAAATGTGGGGGTCCTAAAAATACATTCACGATTTCAGACCCCTTTGACGGCCCCCAAAACCACTCTGGACCACCTGCGATAGCTGGTGGAACTCCCCTTTGGCCGTTGCGAATCGCTACAGAGACCGGCCATTTCGGACCCTCTGGCCCCATTTTGCCACAGGCTGCAAGAGGAGCGCATAGGAATGAGATTTCTGTTTGCAGATTAAGCTTGTATAGCAAAGAAGCGTCAGGTGGCAGATTGCTAGTAGGGTTGCCAGCTAGCTGTCCCGGTTCTCCCGGGATTGCCCTTGTTTTAATAGTCAGCCCCATACAGATTATTTATTTTCTTAATATTCTTATTTTCAATCTGCTAAATAAAAAAGACATCCTATGCTATATCAGTTTGTTTAACGTGTTATCTACAGTCTTACTGTTTATGTCGATGTAGATGTCTGTGTCGAGGCTATGCCATATAATGTAAGCCTCGGTATAGAACACATGAGCGTGTATGGTTTGACATTAGTTAACATCAGAATATATCTTTAATCTTTCCAGCAAGTTTCCTACAGCAACATTTATTAGGCTATAGGAAACAACCTGCCGATAGAAGCTATTTATAAGACTGCCCGAACAAGAAGGGAATAGGGAAATCCTTTTTTTTTGTGTGTGGAAACGCTAGCCTCGATGTTGTGGGTTTTATGTTTTCCATGCCAGTAAGCAATGCATATGCAGAGTGAACTTTTAATCATATGGACAATGTGTGGTCTTTTAAAATAAACAGACAGTTTCAATGGGCGTGTTTGAGTTTTAGGTCAAATTTAACTTAAAGACACCTAAACAGTGTCTAAACAGTGTGGTTAAGTAAAATAAGGAAACATTTTAAAGAAATTAAAATTACAACATCCAAAAGTACACAAGGATAAAAACACAGGTCATAAGGCTAAACAGTGTGGCCAAGTAAATAAGGAAAAAAACATAGGAGGTTATAAGGCTAAACATTTTCAGTCATAGGCGCGTGAGAAGAGAAGTGTTTTTAACCTGGATTTAAAAATTGCTATATTTGGGACATGTTTAAGATCCTCTGGTAATTTATTCCAAATGTGGACAGCATAAGTACTAAACGCAGCTTCTCTGTGTTTCGTTGGGACTCAAGGCTGTACTAACTTACCTGTGTTCATAGATCTAAGAGCCCTGCTCAGTTGGTATTCTTCAAACATATCAGAAATGTATTCGGGTCCTAAACCATTCTTAGATTTATAAAGTAAAAGCACAACTTTGAAGTCTTTTCTGTAACTAACTGGAAGCCAATGCAACGATTTAAGAACCGGAGTGATGTGCTCCGTTCTCTTGGTTAGCATTCTAGCAGCAGCATTCTGAATGAGATGCAGCTGCTTAACAGTATTTTTTGAGAGTCCCGTTAAGAGACCATTACATTAGTCAATCCTACTAGAAATAAAATCTTTTGCATAAACGTCACTATTTGACGTCGATCTCATGAGACTGGGCTGGAAAACATTGTTTTTATTTTTACTGTCTGAACAATCAGGAAGTCTCTACTAACATCTGACAATAACCCATATGAGAGTATAAACCCTATTCAGAGGGTAAACTTTCCCCTCAAACCGGAAAAGGTTTGAGGATTACAGAGGATTCGTTCATAATTAGCTCCAAAATGTGATTTAGTTATTAGAAAGAGCTTTAGCTAATGTGTAGACATCTGCCTATCACGCTGTACAAGTCATCGCTGCACTGTATTTCAGAACCTAACATACATTTACCTCAACAGTGAGCGATCCATGTTTCACAGATGGATCTCACTAAATGGTCAAAAGTGTGTCACTTCAAGAAAGAAAATGGCAACAAGGCAAGTTGCGCATTTTACCTTTTTATCTGCCAGCAACTGATATGTGACGGCTAAAATAATATCACGTAATTTGACAAATTTGACTTAATTTATGTGAAAAAGCAAGCATGCCAGTATTGACGAGACACTTCTGTTCACCTCTTTGAGGCATCTGTTTCTTTCCTAACCCATGATTGATGAAAGCGATGAAAGCGTTCGCAACAAACAAACAAGCTCTAACGGTAGTGGAGCTGAATGCGCCGTGTAGAGCACTAGCATAACCAGCTAGAGCTTAAGCAACGCTAAAACAATGAATATAGTTTTCCAGCGTTATGTGCCTACAACGTTTTTGTTTTATTCGTACTTTTAATTACTATGAGCTTTGTTAACAATGCGTGCCGCTACTGATCTAAAAATAGATAGTTGTTTTGCTCTCTGAACAACAATAGGCCTATACCTTAAACTGCATGGATTATCAGAAGAAAGAATTCCTCAAAAGTAATATGAGAATTCTACAGGTTGGATTCAATTCTAAATGGGAAAGCAGACATTAAACAAGCTTAATACTGCAAGTAACATATTGATATACAAGGTCAGCTTTGGTGCACCTAGGCCTAAATGTTAATTTTATAGTGTTCTTCAGTTTAAGCCAGCTGGTAAACATGTGATTTGTTAATTTACTCACCTTAGTAAACTGTTCTTATATAGTTTTATGGTGTAAATTTAAAGTATGTAATTATAATAATGAAATGCATTAACACCTATCCACATTTAAAAATGCTATTCTTATTTATCTTATTTTTTATAAATTAAGGGGGAAAAAAATCTTCCTGAATCCTGTCGGTGTCACCAACATTGGTTTGACTGATTATAGCCTAAATTAAAATTTAGGACATTTTCCCTCTTGAAATATGTTGTATTTCTCCCACAAATATTGGAATCGGAACCGGGAATCGATAAGAACAGGCTTTGATCAGCAGAATCGGAATCGGAACTGGAATCAATTAAATTTAAACGATACTTAACCATAGTCACATAGGTTACTCACTGGTTGGCTTTGAAAAGTCAGCGGCAACTAGGTGAAAGTTTAAATTATTTGAACTTTGAGCGCAGCGCATTGTGGGAATTTCAGGATATGCGCAACGCCAAAGGTTGCGGTACCGCACAGTTGGGCGTCACCGCTCTCCCCATAGGAAAAAAATGGCACAGCTAGCGCAGATCAGTTTTGCCGCTTATCATGTTACAGCACATTTAATTGACTGTTCCGTCAGATTAAAAAAATGCTCAACTATTATTGGAGGACATGCAAAAAGGGGTCGGGGATAGGCCCAAATGTAGTCCCATTCCATTTAAACTGTCCTAGACCTTGCTAAAGGTGGCAGAAAAATGCAGGTCTGAATAGAACTATATACGTATATTGTCTATCCAACAATGAACCAGTCTGGGAAGGTTTCATTGTTGAGAATGAGGAATTTCTATGAAATGATGACTCCATTTTTTTAGAGACCAATACAACAAATTGCACTAATAAGCCTGCCAAGAAAGGAAGTGACATCTTTATTTAGCTTCACTGTATAGTTTTGGTTATGCATTGTGTTTTATGTGACCATGTGGGCCAATGTCAGTCTATTGTGATTTATGTTTGTTTGTGTATGTGTGAAGCAAGGATGAGAGGATGTGTGTATTCACTTTGATTATGCAAACATGTACACTGTGTGTGTGTGTGTGCGAACATGTGTGTGCGTGTGTGAATATAGAATCTTGAGTTGTGAAAGAGTGTGCGTGTGTTGCTAATGTTTACAAGACATTAGAAGTGGGAGTGTGTTCCTGTGTTTATTCTGCACATTCATAGATAGTGACAGAGCTCTGTAAACAGTTTACAGTAAATAAGCTTTTACTCCAACATCAATAAAGGTTTGATGAAGCTGAACTGTCCCTACCCTGCTGGTCCTCTCAAAGTCATGAAGACAACACTGTGGGCCAACCAAACCAAGCAATTTCTTTATTTGATTTAGATCTGCTTGGATCCAATCAAATGATAGCACAAACGATCAAATTATTTGTACATTTGAGGGGAACTCAATTCTTCTAGGAGAGGGAGTGACCAGCAATTTGCACCAGCCATGTCTGTGACAGAGATTCTGTAACTTTTCTATTTGTGACTCACCAAGTGAAGTGTTTCATTAGCAAGGGTTTGCAGCAGACCTTAAAAAGGTACAACCTTCGTAACGCCATTTAGTGTCTGGAATGAATCTTGTGGTTGATAATAGTACATCAAAAATGTTGTTGTTTTGGCTTAAATCTCAAAGGGCATCTTGTATTCCTACTTCTCACTTTAGGCTCACTAAAATGATCTGCCACAGACATTATATTTAAGTATCATATATCTATTATCTATAGGCTTTAGTATAATCTATACCCTAAGTAAAGTATTGAACATGTACAGTAGCTTGTGATTGGAGAAGTTCAATCATATTTCATTGGGGATTTCATGAGTGTCATGTGATTGTGTAACTGTATAACTGTGAAGACAATAAGTAATTTAAATGTATTTATTTATAAAGACAATATATTATTGTTTAATAAACAAGATAATAACCCTTGGAGAATTTTAATGTGGGAAATACACAATGTAATATGTATATGTATGCCTTACTAATTGTTGGTCCGGTATGACATTAGTTTAACATACTACTTGAAAGCCGTTACATACTGTATGTATAATGATCATAATCATGATCAAAATCATCATCATCATCATCACCACAACCAAAATGGATTTCTTTAGCATCATGCAGGGGTCTTATTCCCATACTGTATTGGAAGTAGATGGGATTGTATATTGGGGTCCAAGCTACAGTAGCATACTGGGTAAAATATCTGATGCCACGTCAAGGTTTCTCCATGGAAGAAAGCGGGTTTCATAGGAATTGGTTTTCACTAACACATTTTCACTTATATATATTAGACACACTAGAGGCTAAACAAAACAGCATTGTTGCCTAGCCTACTTCCACTTGAACACATGTTTAACCACTAAAAATGCCTGTTTCTAAGCAAATAGACATCTGGTCGCATTAATATTTGTGAAACATTCCCTAACACACTTTTACTGTAATCTGTGTTGTACATTGAGAGCATAAATTCAACCTATGAAGGTGTCGATCCAACTCCACTACAATAATCATAGGATTCACCTTTGAACCTATAGGCACTAAAAGTGTCTCCATTAGTGCCATAAAGGCAGGGAAGTGAGGTTACACTATGTAAACAAATGGCTCCTCCTTGCAAGCGTTGTTCTAGCAGCAATGCTGGATTTTGAGTCTACACTAGTAGGCAGTGATAAACCCAACAAGCTTTCTTTAAAGCTTTCTTTCCATTCCCCAACCTCATTAGAGCTTCTATGAGACAATGTGCTACATCCACGTATTACAGTAATCTGTTGGCCCATCTGTGCTGGGTCATGAGGTCTCAGTCATTCTACACTTCCCTTTTCTTTGCTCTAAATCTGAATTTACTCTCAAAGTGGGCAGGATTTGGGTTATCTGTGTTGCAGTACAGTACAAGTACTATCTTTCCATTGTAATGTTCATATCCAAGGGTTTTATTCTAAAACTATGTGACAGGTGGATCACAGTTCTGCCAATCTCAGAACCGTATCGCCAGCTGTCGGTCTGACGACAAGATTCTGTACCTCTGGGGACCAATATTTCAAGAGTTCCAAAGTAACCAGCAGATATTCTATCTGGGCCAATACTTTGATTAGCAATGTGAGAATAGTTCAAAAGCTATTTAATATAAAGCTAAATCGTCATCAGACAATTGCGTCTCGTAAAAAATTGTCTTTTTGTCCAATGTCTTCCTCTCTTGCTGTCCACATGAATTGTTTACCTGCATGCAACCAAAGACCACTCAAACATGGTTGTGATTCTTCAATCCTACTCCGGCTAAAAACGGACTACAAATGGAAAGAAAGACATTTCTGATATCAAAGTCTTGTGACGTTCCCTACAGATTCTGCATCCATATGCTCTACTAATGGCTGTGCTCCATATTGTAATTCAAAATCATTACCTTGTTGGACATCTATGTACAGGTGCAATCTCAGCCTGTACATGATTAATATTTTTGCAAACTTCGTCGTAGTATGTGTCATCATCGGAGTATGTGAGCAGAGCGGAGTGGGAGCAAGTGAGGTCTGGAGCAATCCCAATGTGATTAGAGCAAGGAGCGTAATTTGAGCATTGCGAGAAGGCTACCGCTCAATCTATCGCTCAATTGCTCAAGTACCGCTCCAATCTTGGCGAGTCACGAAGTCAGGACATGCTCATCCCATCGTAGCTGTGTGATGTATGGTACTGTAGTTTTAAAATGTTTTATTATACCTTACGTGCTATCTACCTAGGGAATGTTGGACAGCTAAAACAAAGTGCAATGACAGGAAAGAATAAGAGATTGTGCTCAAAAGCAAGTCTCCGTGTTCTTATTACAATATACAATATACATGATAGGCCTACATCATCACAAAATGGTACGGGTTTGTTTTGAATTATGACTAAACAAAAATTAATGGTGCAAATTTGGAGCAGCAACAAAATTGCTGCTCCAAATTCAATCCATTCTTTTTTTTCTTTTTCTATTGAGCAAAGAGCGGTTTTGAGCGGAGTGGTATGGGAATATTAAAGAGACTTCAAACCAAGAGCGATGAGTGGGATTTTTAACTGCTCAGCTTTGCTCATATACTCTGGTCGTCACCCATACAGTAGATGTTTTGAAGCCAGTAGATGTTGGGTGCCTTGCCCATTTCAAGGCTGTCCAAGGTCGCTCTTCTTTGGAGCCAGAACTAGTGGTGGGGGGAAAAAAAAACGTAATCTTATGCCACAAGACATTGGATTTGCATTGGAGTCAAACCTGAGCAGCAGAGCTTATCCCTTGGTTTGAACCCCCTCTTTCCAAGTCAAAAGATGCCTCTATATCCAGGGCCAAATGGGCCATGGAACGGAAGGTGCTCAGCAAGATGCTTAGCTACTCTACTCTCTGGATGAGTACCAGCAGGACATTGGCTGCACTCCCCCAGGGTGAAGAAGGTCCTCTGGTGGATGCTGAGCAACACCACCCTTGGCTGCTTTAAAAGGCTTTGACACACTGGTAGGCTACAACCTGTCTGCAGAGCTATCCCTTGACGCTCGTACCCTGACCAGGTCAGAACAAAGGGCATCATCAATATGCGTGCATACGTTTACATGCACGACAGTGTCTCACGCGATATGCACACAGCCATCCTTCTGGAGAATGTAGCATAAATAGCTGGTGTGTTCCTCTGTTGCCCTGCCAACATTGATATGCTTATACAGGTGTAAGGGCAGCTTTCCAAAGCCTCGCCCCTCACACACACACACACAGAGGGAACAGGCTTGTTAATATACAGATGGTGCCTGGGTACTCGTGCACTAGAAATGCATGTTAGCACATGATATCATTCTCACTCTAGGGGCTAACCTGCACCATCACAGTGTGTGTGTGTGTGTGTGTGTGGCACCGGTCTGATCATGTGCATACAGGAGGGAGGGTCTAGTGAGGGGGCAGAAACAAGTGGCACAGCTGCATGTCCTCCTGATGCATTACTGCAGATGCCCTCCCCTGTGAGTGGCAGGAAAGCTGGACAGACGTAGGGGACAGACAGGCACCAGTCGTCTGCCGGGTCTATTCATCGTGTCCCGCTGAGCTAAGGCAAGCTGCTGCCATCTTGCAAAACAACTGGTTGAAGCACCAGGAGTTATTATCTTCCATACAGAAGCCTTGACACAGTGCAGGTAGTTGTTTGCCATGAGGCCATGGTGTCTTTTCTCATGGAAACGATGCTATCACTTCCACAATCAGAAATGTAATGTGTTACACACTTACATCTAACACATTAACTACAAATACAAACCATGGAAGATAATCATGCTGCCACCTTCACCTACACCAGAGACTGAATATTTTGTTTTTAGATTGAAGAGACATAACAATTCAGAAATCTCAAAGCAAAATTATCATACTTCATACTGGTTGCAATATGAGTAATTCGTATTTACTTTTTGTTTTCCATGAACATGAATTTTGCCATAATAAAGAAAAAAGTATTTAAGATCTTATGAATTTTCTTTTTGTTTTACACGTAATGTAGTATATGGTAACACATACGTAATACCCCCCGGGATCACACTCACACCAACCTGTAAAAAAGTACCAGTACCAATTTAGCAATGGATGGATTTTTTTAATAAACTTTTTTATGTTTATAAAAAACAATATTGAAATTTTTAAAAGTAAAAACTACACTACTGTATACATCAAATCTCACTTATATTATATCATGCAGAAATAAATCCCTGCAGTCTGCTTGGATAATTATAGCATTTCCCATTCATACAGGGCAGGAAAATTACATTTAAATGAAAATATTAAAATGGGGCCATATTTCTGGAGCCACCTGTATGTAAATGCATGTAGCTGCTGTTGGTGAGCCGCCATGCTTTAAAACTACAACATTTCAATGCCTGATTTAAGGCAGGATCATAGGGTAAACCACACTGGAAAAACACAAGGGCATTATGCAGACATTATTGTGGGTCATTTACATTCAACTATAATAACAACTATATATGTACACACACCATTATATATATATATATATATATATATATATATATATATATATTTTA
>JAODOY010000005.1:3732587-3743683 GCA_025399855.1 Forbesichthys papilliferus | reverse complement strand
CAAGCGGCCGAAATAGGTTTCCTCAGGAGGGTGGCTGGCTTCTCCCTTAGAGATAGGGTGAGAAGCTCAGCTATCCGACAGGAACTCTGAGTAGAGCCGCTGCTCCTTCGTGTTGAAAGGAGCCAGTTGAGGTGGTACGGGCATCTGGTAAGGATGTTCACTGGGCGCCTCCCTTGGGAGGTGTTCCAGGCACGTCCAGCTGGGAGGAGGCCTCGGGGAAGACCCAGGACTAGATTATATCTCCACACTGGTCTGGGAATGCCTTGGGATCCCCCAGTCAGAGCTTGATGATGTTGCTCGGGAAAGGGAAGTTTGGGGTCCCTTGCTGAAGCTGCTGCCCCTGCGACCCGACTGCGGATAAGCGGGAGAAGATGGATGGATCTAATTGCGATTATTGTGACAAATATTACGATTTCATTTGCGATTGTTCTCCACCATATTTTTTTTTCAAAGTCGAACTTTAGTTCAATATTCAATGCGTAATAGACTTAAAATGTGGTGGTAGAGCATTACTACATGAGCTGATGAGACCAAAGTTGAATTGCTAAATCCTAATGCAAAAATGAGAACTAAATCAATGAATGAATGGCTGTCATCATGTCAAGTAAAATTATATTTTTTATTTATTAAGATAATAATAATAGTTTTGTAATTCTGTAAACAATCACTGACATTGAAATGATGTTGATGAATGTTGCCATGATGCTGAGCCATTCGCTATGGCCCCCTCACTGAAAATGGGTGCAACCCTGCCACAGACTATAATTCAAATGTCTGACTGCACCTTGATGTGCGCTGAATCAGTCTAAATATAGCCAGTTATGCTCGATTATACAATGCATTCATGTAAGTTTACATGATTGCAGGATGTATGGGTCGCACTGACTACGTTCACAAGTTAAATATCAATTAATGACTGATATATGGCATCACATTATTGTTGAAACTAGAACTTGCATAAAGTTGTCGAGCACACACACACATACACATACACACACACACGTACGCCCGCACACAAAAACACGTTCATTTTTGGTTTTGACCTTTATTTTACTTTATTTCACTATGGCCTTATAGTTCCAAATATTTGTTCATTCTGATAGTTCTGATTAAAATTCTAATTTGCCAGTAGATCACAATCTAGAAAAACCCAGTTCACCAATTTAATCTTAGTGGTTGAGAAGCTAATCACTGTTAACTGGCTTGTGTGTATATTTGTGAATATGTGTGTGGGACCTTGGCCTCTGTCTCCCCGCGGTGCAGTGTGTAGAGATGGTGAACAGCACTCTGCGAAGAAGCCCATGGGTGAGTGAGGATTTGAAAGACAAAGAAGTCGTGGCCTAGCGTGTCAGCGGTCACCAGCAGCATACCTGTAAAGAGACACACAAAGTCATCATCAGTAATCACTCCCGTGTGTGTTCAGCATAGCTCATCCAGTGCTTTTTTGGCACATCACACATACAGTATTATTGGTTATTGGTCTATGTTTAAGATGATGTACTAACATAGATAACGACTTAAATACGTTATCATGCATCTAGCAGCTACTGTAGAGAGCAGGTGATTTGAGTGAGAAAGGGCATATTGATTTAGTAAATGCAAATGACATCAAACAGTCCTTCCCGTTGATTCCCATGAATACTCCAAAAACTATATACTGTGCATATATCAAACCTTTTTAATTATTTATCAATTTTAATTTATCCAGAGATATTTATTACAAAGAATGCCACAAAAGCTATAACCTATATATGAATTGACAAGATACAAACCAGGTTAATGTAACACATACAAAATGGAAAGAAAACAACGTGAGGGGCATATGAGTGCAAATGTGCCTTTCAAACAAACAAATGAGCCTGGTAAGCATTTGTTGTCATAGTTGTAAAGTGCAGCCTTATTCCTTACACTTTCATTTGTCCTCTGGTCAAAACTATATCCCCTGTCGCCTGTTGTTCGAACAGACAAGAAGGTGTATGCATGCATGAACACATGCATCTGTGGTGCTTGTCTGCAAGAGAGATCACGTACACACATAAGTATGCTTACGAGAATGTGTGTGTGTGCGCGTGTTTGTGTGCGCGCACACTCCAACCCGCCAACCCGCCTTAACGCTGAACCGCAACTCAGCAAGAGGTTAGCTCCTTACTGACAGGCCCATTCATTTGAGCCCATTTTATTTGAAGCTCATCAAACTCAAGAAAGTACAGGCCCTCATCATAAACAACACGCTCAACAAACCACACCAGAAACAACCCAGATCTGAACAAGCTTTGCTAGGGGGAAGAAAAGGGAACAAAAAGCACACTACCAAAAGCTGGCTTTGTACCACAGGACGTTGGGACATAAATTTGTAATTGTCTTCGGACCTTTCCCCCATGGTATCTTTTATGTGGAGGTTGCAGTAGGGTTTAATTAACAGCCAGGCTATATTTGGTGGTATGTCAAATGCAAAATTAGGCTGGAATGGCCAGAGATCAAATTTATTCAGTCACACGTGCACAGTGAGTGGAAAACAAACCTACTCTGTTAAGAAATAAATTCATAAATATATTTCAAAGAGCAAAGCGGTGTGCTAAAGAACCTAATTAACACCACTAAATACCAGCAGTGACCACAGATATGATGAGGAGACCATCCCTTGGTCAGGGAAAATCAAAGCTCCTAGGGGGATGAGCACTAGGTTCATGGTGGGTTACTGGTAAAGAAAAGGCAGAGGAGCGAACCAAGGAGAGAAGCCGAGCGGAGAGCGCATTATGGCGGCGGTTAGCTAGTCATCCTGTATCAGAGGAACCAGAAACCCAGAGTTGCTCAAGGGCCCAGGGCCCGTAAACTCTTGAAAACCCACGCCCCAAACGAGGTGCCAAGCCACAAGAAGCATTTGCGTCAACTGGGAATGGAGAGAAAAAAGGGACTGAGCCCTTCTAATTATAGAGTCTGGAAACGGAAGCGCGGGGTGATTAGGAGTTTAGGCGCTGCGGTCTGTTTATCTGGGAGCTTCCTCCCTCTCCTTCTCTCCCCCTCTTTCTCTTGCTTGCTAACTCTTTCTTCTCACTGTTTTGGTTCCTACCGCCCACCAAAGTGGCTGGAGAGTCTGGCCCCTGGGTTCTTTGACAGATGAGGCTTGGCCGCGCGCTCCTGGCCGGGACCGGTGTTTTCTGTTCTGCTGATGGTAGTGTCTGGGCTCCAAAGCAGCCATGGCAGCGCTGGGTGAGGAGGGCCGGGCCGTGGCCGAGCACCCCGAGGATTGGGGCTTTGTGGCCTTGTTGAAATACAGTGGGCTGCGCCGAAAGGCGTCAGCCGAGTAGCCCACAGGAAGGCCAAATTAAAAAGGAGCCGTGCCGCTCGGCGGGTGAAAAGAGAGGGTTTCGGGGAAACCAGAGGCTGGCCAGAACAGGGTTTGACACATCCTATTTATAACACCTCGTCCTCGGCATGGAGTGTTATTTACGACGTTTGGGACCAAAAACTGCTGGCACACACACACACACACGCTTAACTGGAAGGGATGACCTCTAATTTGCCATGTGTGCAAGACATGCGTCCATATAGAACATCAGGCCAGTGATATAATCATTTCCATAAATATCGCCTCCAGGTTTGTTTTGTTGCTAGCATTTTCTTTGCCTTTTCTACTGCTAAAGATCTTTGTTTTATTTTGCTGCAGGCTTTACTGTCCCGACCCTGACCATACAAACAGAAAACATCTGTTCATTCCCATTAATAGTGGAAGGATGTTTCATTTACAAAGTGGTCGGGTCGGGGTTTTTTCCTTTGGCAAAGGCAAATGAAGAGAGAGACTGTGAAAGAGACAGAGAGAGAGAGAGAGAGGTGAATTCTCTACTTGGCAACACAAAACGCCACAACAAAACTAGTCCACTTTCTAATTAACAACAATAGAGTCCAAAAAGCTTTGAAAATTGAGAAAAATTTCAAATTATAACCATGTGTAAGACATAAAGTGTACAAGAGAGAGGACTCTGGAGACTCGAATTACCATTATGCATAAACTTCAGAGCAAATGAGCCCAGTGCGCAAATGAGAGACGAAGCTTTGTACTGAAGGTCTGCGACATTGTGCAGACAAGTGCAGTGTACACGTGTCCTTACCACCACTAGATTTTATGATAGATGTGTACGTCTGTGTATCAGTGTTATTGCTGGGGTTTTGCCCTATGTGTACAGTTTATGATATAGGTGAGATGGTGTCTATGGGTGTTTGGATGTGTAGTGTACTTGCTCATTCACGTCTGTGAAGAGCTTGTCGAGGTGTTTATAAAAGCTGGTGGAAAATACATGTAACCCACCAAAGAGTGAGTTGAGATTTTTCTTTGATGGCGTACACACACACACACACACAAGCAAGTGGGCCCCAGTTACACATCTAAGCCAGCTCTGAGATCATTTAGACCTGAGGGCACACCCCCCCCCCACCTTAACTCCATCCATCTCTGCCCAACAAACCATTAAGATACGTAAAGGAGGGGCAAGTACCCCCCTTACCAACGCACACACACACACACATTAACACCACTTACACACAGGCCGACACACAGCCAAAACAGGGTCACACTACGGTCAATAAGTTGTTAATCTTTTACAGACAAAAACTGAAAACTGCTGAACCTTAACCTAAGGCTTTTCTTTTTGTTTTTTGCTTTACAACAAACTCTGGTTATTCTCTGGCAGGACAGTGGTTGACGCTGGAATAAATAAGAAAAGAGACTGGTGGGTATATGAATTGATTCAGATCTCAAACTGAAGTGTTGCCATACCGTGGGCTCTTTGACTCAAAACCCCTTCCCAATGTTCTTTAAACTACATCCGTAATGCATCCTACACAAGCTGAGGAAATGTAGATGCTCATGGTTCATTTGGTACAGTGGCCTAAACTGAGCACTGCTTTTCTTCGCTGTCGACAGGCAGACCACCTGTGAGGTACTCTGATATTATTAGATATGCAAAAGACATGTTTGATTATTAAGATGGCTGACTCTAACAAGGATAAACCAGCCTTGTTTGGATGTCTTGCCAACATGGACTTGAGCGTGACGGTCAGCTTCATCGAGCATGACGGTTGCCGGCACAGAGCTTAAGGGCAGTTCTTTCATCACTTCAACTGGGAAACGCTCATAACTTTTATGTTTAATGGAATATTTACACACAGTTGTAACACAGTTGCTACACAACAATCTTGAGAGAGCAATAATGAACCAGCTCTTTAAGTTAACCTGCACGAGCCCTGTGTGAAAAGACAGACACAAAGGTAATCTGTCTCTAAAGCAAATTTTTTAATGTTATTTTGCATTTACTGTGTTGTCTCTTTGTCTGGCTTCATGCAAGTGGACAACAGGTTCTCGCAGTGGTTTAGACAAAGCTTTAGCACCAGGCTTTTTTTGTTACCTTAGTGAAAAAGCCTCAAAACAAATTACTCTCAACCACAATCTCCTGATAAAGACTTTATTTAATCCCACTTTTTCCAGCAGACAGGCAGTGACTCTGACAATAGCCCCACATTATCATAGTCCTTTTTATATCCCCTCCCCCCTTTCATTTCAGGGCAATTCTATAATATGTAAATGTAAGAATCCATGTTATTTAAATTTAAAACATATAAACCAGTTTTTAATGTTAACCCCCGACATGCCTGGTCCTCCCTAACCTGAGTGCGCTGTGTTTCTCTTTGCTCCTCACTCTAAAGAGCTCATAGGCTCTAGACCTCCCACTACAGCCATATTCTGTACAATCATGGAGCCAGTAATTAAAGTTACAAAGTGAAACTCATATATATATCATTGATTAATTACACACAATCTGAAATAGTTCAAGCCTGTATTTATTTTAATATTGATGATTACGGCTTAAAGCTCAAACCCCATCTCAGAAAATGTGAATATTGTGAATTGTTACACTCAAGGTGTCACACTCTGTAACTCAAAACAACTGCAAAGGTTTGCTGAGCCTTTAAAGGGTCTCTCAGTCCAGATCAGTAGCTTCACAATCATGGAGAAGGCTGCTGACTTGACATTGACACCCTCCACAAGGAAGGAAAGCTTCAAAAGATCATTGCTAAAGAAGCAATGATCTTTTTAATTAAAGAATGCTGTATCCAAGCATATTGATAGAAAGTCGAGTGGAAGAAAAAAGTGTGGTAGGAAAAGGTGCAAAAACAACAGGGTTAACCAGAGCCAGCAAACTAGTCTGACCTGAAACCCATAGAAACTGTATGAGGTATAGTCAAGAGGAAGATCACTTTGTCAATTGAATTATTTAAATTACTTGACTTTTCCACAATATTCCAATTTATTGAGATGCCATGCTCTCATTAAGTCAATGCTTCCATCCATAATTTTTTCTTTCTTAAATCATCTTTCACACCTGTTTTCCTGACTTTGCAGCGCTGAGCATTAGCTGGGCTCTCTTCATCAAGAGGCCCCCTCTCTCGTTTTTGCTCCCTCTCACTTAGTTTCTTTAAGAGGCTAGCTCGGGCTGGACTTACCACCTCACATGGAAACGTGGTAAAAATAGCTAAGCAACTTTGACAGGCTCCTTGGACAAGCAGTGAGAGTGTTGTCTGACGAGACATGTGTGGACTGTAAACACACCATGGAGCTTGCACTGTGTGAAGCACTCACACCCATGCATTACTGTAGGTAGCTAACAGTGGTGTCTAGTGGTCACTTCTCTTGTAAATGGAATAGCTGGAGAAGATTTAGACAAGGGTGTAATTCTATCTAAATGACTTCCTCAAACAGACTGTGGAGGATCTTTGGAGAAAGATATGCATCATTCTTGTTCAGAGACAATACACAAAATAGCAGCAGTGCATAAAAAAAATGTAAATTACAGTTAATTACTATTCTAACAACTCTTGTCAGGGATAGGAAGATATATGATATAGATTTTCAGTTTAATCTCATTTTTAAATTGATCAAAAGTAATTTAAGGTACACGCTTAGACCTATGGCAACAAAAAAAAAAAACAGAATCTTACTATTATGACGATAATTAATAATATTAAGGCAGTTAAGAACGATATGCTGATGTAAGTATGCTTCTGTATGGGTAAAGACCTATGTGGCCCTCCAATCAAAATAGACATTGCACTTTGCAGAGTAGCTGCTGTAAATCACATCAGAGCACAGCTAGGAGGGCTAATTACTATATTGGTGTGAAGACACAAGTCAATTTGTGCTAAATGTGTGGCTGTGGGTTGAGCAAAGCCGGCCTTGTGTGGGGATTTCCCTCATGTTCAACATGTGCATGTGGGTTGGAGGTTTTAGTCAACAGTCTGCTTTGCTTCACACATCAGTGAGATGGAGGGACAGAGTTATTACACCATGGAGCGCTGTCTTCGCCACGCAGCTGCCGGGACGGTCACAGAGGCCTCCGTGGTCCAAGCTATTCATTAGGCTGGCCCGATACTAAACAAAGGACATGCTTTATAAGACGTTGCTGTGTGGTGAAACAGTCAGTCTGGCCTCCTCTGCCATCAGTGGCATTTCAAGCGCAGACATTTTGACATGCGTCTTATGATTTGTAATGGTGAAAAAGTTTAGTTCTAGCAAAGTAAACACAAGTTTCTACGAGCATCTGACCATTCACATTTTTCACATTACATTTTCAATGAGATTTTCCCACTATTAAACCAAAGCCATTTACAGTGTATACATGCACATTAATAAGGAGCACATAAGGGGTAAGACATCTTGCTCAAGGATGTATACATGAGGCATATGTTGTGGCTTGAATCCATGACAGGGAGTCAAAGGCCCAGACCACTAGACTATGGCAGATACCATGTTTTAAGCTAGAACTACAGTATACCACAGCGATATTCTCTCATGCGTGTGGGAGCAACTGCTTATCAACAGAAATCTCCAGGCCGCTGGATGACTCTGGTGTAGCCACTGGACCAACCGCTGATAGTAACCAAAACTCGACGCTCTATCAACTTGTTTTTGCACTTAACATTTTTTATTGGCAGTGAGAGGTTATAGATATCGCTGGAGCATGCAAGGACAATATGCTAATTAACCTGTCGCTAGACAACTGCCCGTCTCTATTCCACGGTGTAGTTCTATCTTAACACGTACAGTTTGACAACAAAATTACCAATCACACTTTACAATACAGTTACCAAAGAATCGGTGCTACATTCATATTGGTAGTCCAGAAGAAGTGTGAACAAAGCTGTACACAGAAGAATACTTGAACCTTATCAGCGTGGTGGAGTGGTAGAACAACAGAAAGGACTAGGTAGAGAATACTGTGTGGACAGCATGGTTGGTAGACCAATCACTCCATCTAGTGCACGTACCAGTCAAAAAATGCACAGAAGTCTTTGGATGACCTTTTCCATCAAACCATGGGTGTATTTCAACTTTGGCATGGTACCTAATAATCAAGGATCATTAAGAACGGGTGAAAGGGACGAGACGTGAAAGAAAACAAGCACACACACATTGCAGCATTTGAACAGAGCGCTTCACCGTGCCACTTCTGTGTCCCTATAATTACACTTCTAGAAATAGAATGGTAGATTCAGGGAGGCACCACAAAGCGCCAGCCTCCACACGAAGAGCTGGTGGCTCTGTATAGCCTCCAACACACACAGGCCAGTAGCGTTTCTTACATAATTCTACATTGTTTCCTTCCGTCCACCTTTCTTTCTCTTGGTTGCTGAGCTTAAGCGTTGATGAGAGACTCGTGCATAGGTCATGGAGGAGCCTCCACAATAGTTGCTTCCTAATAGCTACACGGAAACAGTTCAGCTGAGGCCAAACCAGAGCATATGTCACTCAGGAAATTGGCGCTGCTAAAAGAAAGAGACCATTCTGCTATAGTGCAATAATAGGAGAGTTGTTAATTTAATAGGAAGGCATATAAAGTATATACTGCCCATATTTTTAAATGATGTTTTATTTATTTATTTATATTATATTATTATTGTGCATTATCCTTATGCTACAAAGCTATTTGTGTAATTTTTTTGTAATTATGCGCTTGTAATTAATGTGCACCTGCCAATTATTGTAGCGATAGCACAATTCCAGGTTTTGTTGCAACAGCGGTAATAAAACAAGCGCAGCACAATCATAGCTCAACTATAGCTGTTATTTCTTCTGGCGCGCGTTGAAAACCCCATGTGGGAGGTATGGCAAAAGACAAATGACAAAAGAGGGCAGAATATGAAAAAAATCTCTGTTATCTTATCCAAACGACATCAATACCGATTTTCAACAAAACTCTTAAGATTTCACAAAAACAGTTTTCATAATGTTTCTGCGGCTAGGGCTTTAGAGTGTGAGTGATATTTTATTTTGGTGTGTGTGTTCTAAATGGGGGGTCGAGAGGGAGAAGGCTGTGTTTCTGGTCAGATTGCATTCAATCAGAGGTACAGAGTTTGGTCATAAGGTATGTGAAGGATTTGTGGGACAAAGAGGTCACTGCGTGAAACCCATCTCTCAGCAGCTCCTTTATTAACTGCACTGGTGTGCTCGTGACCGCCCGCGCATGCACACACACATGCGTCCACACACACACATACATGAGGGTAGATGCACCAAACACGTTATATTATCCAAGCGGTTAACTCTGTAAGCTAAACACATACAGCCTGTTTACATATTTCTATTGTGAAATGTTCAGGATTGTTTATAAACATAACAAAATGACAGGAGTCAGGACCTTAAAATGCTTAAAAACCTTAAAAAGTATTAACAAGTATTAACACACACACACACTCTCTCTCTCTCTCTAAACGAGGAACAGACATTGAGTGGTTTCATTCTGTGAGTCAAGCAGCAGTTATTCTAATGACTGATGGGCTCAGAGACCACCACGTCCACGCCCCACCCCCGACAGTCCCAGACAGACGATGGCACGAAGATGAGTGCAACCAGAGACGCACATGCCCGGTAACCCCTGAGCCCTGCGGCTGTTCCTGAGGATTACAAATATTGGGTGTGTATGTGAACGACTGCAGACACGAGGTGCATATGAGAGAGAGAGAGAGAGAGAGAGAGAGAGAGAGAGAGAGAGAGATGCATGCAATTCCAATATGATTGTATACCTACAAAAACAATGTAATTTTACCATTTGTACATACAAAGGTCATTATCATGTATCACCAACTCCAAATGATCTGCACCTTGCTATTTCTGCAGAAAAAAATGAAAAGCTAATTTTGCATTTAATAAATATGTGTTCCTTAAAGTGTGACTGCACCACAACTCTGAGCCTGACCAAAGTCCTTATAGGCGAGTCTTGCCACTCGGTAGCGATCTTTTAAACGCCGAGAATATATTTAGGATGTGCATAATGTGTGGGGAGAAAGCCATAACCACACTTTCAGAGATGGGACTTAAGAACTATAATGATACCATGCAAGTCAAATCTAATAAAAATATCTTAAAATGTTTAATTTTGCCCAGAAATGAGTCTTAAAAAGAAGTTTTTCTCCAGTTTATATGTCTACTATGCATGCGCAAGTTCTCACGACTCCAACTTCATTAATAGGTGACCCAATGAATATGCTTTTCTGTTAACATACAATAACTAATTCTCTTCAGTGACTATCTTAATTACACTAGTGTTATTCTTATGAAACAGAAATAGAGATTGACAAAGTATTTACAAAAGATCGCAATTTGTCTGTAGCCTACAGCAGGTCGTCTCAATTTTAACATCTGATCATTGAAGGTAAACTAACAATAACCAATGATTCTCAATAATATTAACAACATACATTAAACACCGCCATAGCATGTAGATATGCCACGTTTTGTGTGCCTTATGGGTGTGCCTCCTATATGGATTAATAGAGTGGGTTGTGGGTGTACATTTTTCAGCTTGCCAGTATGATTTTAGTGAAATAAGGATGCAATGATTTTACACATTTCACATGGACTTTTTCCTTAATTAACTGGACATAGGTTAACAAAACTACATCTAATTTTAACAATATATATAGGCAGCTGCTGTGTGCATTTGTAATATACACTGCTCAAAAAAATAAAAGGGAACACTTAAACAACACAATGTATCTCCAAGTCAATCACACTTCTGTGAAATCACACTGTCCACTCAGGAAGC
>JAODOY010000005.1:3701302-3716497 GCA_025399855.1 Forbesichthys papilliferus | reverse complement strand
TTGCAATCATCAATTAGTCTTTTAACATGATTAGCTAACACAATGTATCATTAGAACACAGGAGTGATGGTAGCTGGCAATAGACCTCTGTACACCTATTTAGATATTCCATAAAAAATCTGTTACCAGCTAAAATAATAATTTACCACATTAACTATGTCTAGACTGTATTTCTGATTAATTTAATGTTATCTTCAGTAAAGAAAACTGTGCTTTTCTTTAAAACTAATAAGGAAATGTCTAAGTAACCCCAAACTTTTGAACGGTAGTGTATGTGTGTGTGTGTGTGTGTGTGTGACCTGCAGTGTTGCTTCTTAAGCCATGGGATTCTGTCAGCCTTTCAGTAGCCTGTTGGGTCTGTTAATGCCTAGCGACTGCAGATACAGTGCTCATCAATACTAGCATGCAAGGTTCTTGGAGGGACTTAATGGCATTGGGCAGATGTCAGTTGTGATGAAGACTAAGTATGAGCAGCCTGTCTCTTAAGACAACACAACTGGCAGTGAGCTGCACCCGTGTTCTACAGTACGTTTCAAATGGCCAGTGACACACAGGCATTGACTAAAGTGGATTGGTGAAGCTAATGAGATGGGTCAGCCGCTGTGAGTCGACTTGATAACTTGATCAATGAGGAAATCCCCTTCCTGCAGACTACAACCAGTGCCAGACACCATTATGAAATAACAAGGTTAAGCACTGGCTCGCTTTTCAAATCTGGACATTATTCAAATGACAGCCTCATAATAGGCCGGCTTTCATCCATTACTATAGAGACTATAGATGACCTCATGTCACGTCCTGTATTCCCGTCTGACACCACAGCCTGCTCACCGGCCGCCACATCCTTCTGGCACGGTGATCACTGCAGCACTTCTATTATGATGCTTATGATATTATTATTGTTATAATGGGGGAATAGCTGCATTTCACATTCTTAAGACGCTCACAGTGGGTGACATACCAGAGGCACACAGCATAGAGAATAGTATATTATACTGTATATATTCACGTATCTGAGGATCACATCAAGATATCTGAAGATGGCCTCAAATTTCCCTGAACATGGAAGCACTTAGGTACTGCAGGATGCCTCAATAGCCATGATCAAGTATACAGCAGCCAATCACAGCCACCAGGGAAGGTTTTTAGACTTGATCTTTATTCTTCAAAAGGGGGAGCTCTGAATGCTCCCAACGATTGAGAAAGAGTCTGCTCTTCAATGTTAATCCCCGCCCCCCTGGCCATTTGACAGGAGCCTTGTGTATCTGTGTGGTGATGGCAGAGCTGTACTTGCAATGATCCTTTTGCTGGGCATGACAGCAAATGCCAAACAATATTAGTGCCTGCAAACTAATCCTCTTGCAAGCAGTTTGTAGTGCTTGTAGTGCCCACAGAACAAGAGTTAGTTGACAAATACAAATCTTCATGCTGTCAAGCAGTGCACAGCCACACCCATAGCCTACATGTAAACTTGTTAAGATAAGGTATTTTGTTGTCAATACACACTAACAACTGCTTAGTGTCAGAAGGCAAGGCACAGGCAGTGTTACGTCTACACCAATTGACAGAATTGTGAACTGGCAATTAACCAAGGGACTTATCTCTCGGGAAAAAAGCCACTATGCCAAATTAAAAATTGGTTCTATATGTTAGCCATATCTTACTATTACTGCTATTTTCTATGCAATCTCCCCCCCCCCCAAAGGCTTAAAGTAAGTAAATATGTGATGCAACATTATATCCCAAATGTTCTAGTCAGAGAAGCTACTTTTGAACATCCACTTAACAACTACATTGTAGCTAATGTTTTTGCAAACGCATCAATGTCTCCACTGTCTCTATGGATATGTTCCTTTATTTGGTCTGGCTGCTATAAACAACAGTTAAGAACGGCTGTGCCACACAGTGATCAGTGGTTTCAGACTGTGTGAGAGCTGTGTGTGCGTGTCAGTGTGTTGAATTGGTGTTTCTTGCATGTTAGCAGCAGAATGACTCAGATCTGGGGCACCCATCACACACGAACATGCCGCCAAATAGTCAACTGCATCACCCGGCAGTATTCATAAGCACGCACCCACACACACCAAGCAAACATTAGAGAGTTTTTGATTGGATGTCACCAAAACAGAGAGAGAGATCTCTCTCTCTCTGTGTGTGTGTGTGTGTGTGTGTGTGTGTGTGTGTGTGTGTGTGTGTGTGTGTGTGTGTCCAAAGCCAGCGGCTGGACAGTCTGTTGGAGCAATGGCGCCATAGGAGCCCTCAGATCTCTCAGCCCAGTCAGAGAAATATAACATTGTCCCAGCCGTGTGTGTGCGTGTTTGGTGTGTGAGAGACACCACTTGCATGTCAACACAAGTGCATTCCTTCCCTCAGTCCCTATGAACACTGGCTGGAGAAGATAAAAGAAGTGCCACATTAAAAAGTTTTGCACAGTGTCCTAGTAGGGCCTGGTGGTTAATGTCTCCCTCCGTCAGCACTGGAGATGGACCGCACACAATGACACATGCTGCTGCCCTTTGGCATCACTCGGCTGCCATTACCCATCCCAGTAAAGGAATTAAGATTTATACAAACATTTCACTCTGAGATAACTCGTTTTCAGGCGGCTACGCCATTGATTTCAGCATTATCGGTGTCCAATCAATCCAATTCTGAGCTTTATCCCGAGGAAAGAGTCTTCGGAATTGATTCAAGCGACAATGATAACCTGCTATTATAGAATCAAAATGGCAAAGGGTTCAATTGTTTTGCTTTGGCAGTATTTTAACAAATGACCCTCTTCTAATGGAGGCAGCACAGGGTCAGCTGTAATAAGATTTCCTGATGCAGGGCACACCGTGGCGTAAGTTGAAAGCAGGGCTAAATCACAATTATCCTTTTGGATCATGGCGGGATGTCAGTCCTTGCACATGTTAAGGTGACGCCTAGAGCCATTCCCCAGCTCGGTAACAGGCCCGTTATGATGGCCCTATTAGATCAATGTGTCACTTACTATTACTTAAACTGGCCCATGGGTCTGATATGCTGCAACAAGGAGTGGAGGTTTGGATCATTCAGGTTCACTGGTATAAGAGAACATGCTTCTCTACTAAGTATAATTAAGACACTGGCTCCAGTAACCAACACACAAAAAAGAAAATAATTTAGTAAGGCAGAATTAATCAGTTTTGACTAAAGGTTCCCCAGCACAACGGGTCTTAGTATACAGACATCGACTGGCAGCGCAACATATGGCTGGCTAGTGCTTATTATCTGTATCTACAAAATTATTAATAAAGAAATATTGATTTTATTCATTATTATGAATTATGCATTATTTTGGTCTAAATTGTTGTTTAATGCTTTCTAAACTAAAAATGACATTTTGTTTCCTGTGAAGTTGAACATTACATGGAAAAGCTAGCTGTGACTCAAATATTGATTTTCCTAATAATAAATTACTTTGCCTGTTTTACAGCATGCTACCTTGTAATTAGCTGAGTGCCCCTGTTTAAGCAATTCCGCTTTATACTGGGCGTGCAGTAAAACTGGAATATATGGGTCATTTCACCACCCTGTTCTGCCACTGTTCTAGACTCCACCAGATTTGTGAAAGCTCCTTACAACACAGATTTATGTGACTTTTACAACTGGGTGAGAGTTTTAATTTTAGAAACGCAACTGTTTACAATGGTCATTAAGGCCCATTATGGGAGACATGTCATATTATCATGCCATTATCATTGCTCTAGGCAGCGTTTCATTCTGGGCAAAACGTCTTGACATCTGGTATGTTAGTTTTCAGAGTTATGCTGGCCATGTCGTATTCCATGGCCGGTTTCCCTTCAGTCCGCAGCATCTCAACGCATCTCGTCCACATATTTTTTATGAGAAAGCACTTGACCAATATATCTTCACCACACAAATGCACATGGCCGATGAAAGCATATAGATAGAAAATAACAATTTACCACGTTTCCGACTTGTGCAGTTTTACAAGTTCACCAAATACAGACGTCAGATACATACTGTGGAAACGCAAAACAAACACAAATTTGGCCCAGCAACTCAAACCATAATGGTGTATCTACTTAAATGGGAAATATATTTTTCTACCTTTACTTAAACTACAGTATTTGTTTGTTTGTTTGGCGACAAATAGCTATCTGAGATATTAGCTATGGATTGACTTGTTTGAATCATAAGCTATACTTACATTTTAACAAGTAGGATGGTATTCTATACTACAGTATTGAAACTATATCCACATTTATTTATTTGTGTATTAACTAATAATCAGATAAAAATAATGATTTTGACATCTAAGAATACTTTCAACAACAAAAAGGAGGGGAAAAAAGAAAACATACTGTACTCTGAAGAAAGTTACACATCCCTGTCACTGCTTCTCGCCTGCTCTTCTCAGACCAAGTCCAACATACACAACAAACGTTGGCCACATCAGACAGAGGCTGCTGGGAGCCTGAAGAGGGCCACAGTGATCCTGGCACGCCTTATGCATTAGCGGGAAAGTAATTAGGGTAAAAAGTTCAACCACAGCTTCATGTCTGCAGCACTGCCAGAAATACATTGCCTTCCCTATGCAATACCGTACCTTTCATGGACAGCATATTGGAAACAGATTGTGGTGTGTGTGTGTGTGTGTGCGTGCATGTATGTTATGTGTGAGAGAGAATATGCCAGTTCTAATCCTTTTTTTGTTGTTTATGGTACTTGACCATAAACAATCCCATTTAAAAAGATCTTTCCGGCATTCTTACCAAGGCATTAAACAGGTTTCAGACAATGTAGAAAAGCAGACAAAGAGAAACAATGCTATCTCAAATGTTAAAACAGTAAATAACTAGAAATAAGACAGTGCAACATTTCTGCAATATACAGTATGCTTTTACAGTATAGTGCATAATTCAAACATATTCCTTGTTCTTTGACAGAAGTGAAGTGGATATCAATATTCATTGGGGAAATTATAGCTTCCATTAGATCCAGCTTTCTGTCAGAGTTAAGCACTTGACACGAGAAACATCTGGTGGTCAAATAAGATTTCTTTCTTTAGTTTAGACATCTTAAAGCCCACACTGCTGCAAAATCTAAGTTTTTTAAAGCAAAGCTTAAGACTTTAAGATAGTTTTGCAGTTTAAAGCAATGCTAGTGTCATGAATGATGGCTGTACTGTATGATCAATTAATGATCTGTGTTTACAACTTTACCTTTACTTCCTGAGCACCACGCCTAACCATGCTCATAAATACTTATAACTTACCTATAATAAAAAGGGTCTGCTAATTATCTGGATTGGACATTGTGAATTAAATCAGCATTATTATCTGAGTTTGGGTTCTACAGTACAGTAAAAGAGAAATCTGCTATATACTATTATACTGGTACACTATTATTGCCCTATTTTTGTTTTGTTTTAATATGATAATATTCAAACTTTGATTTATGTCACGTAAACAGCAGATTCCATTTAAATAGTCAGAATTAGGCCTTATTCTGAATGTAGCATATTCCAATTAATTAAGTCATGTGGATATATGTATACAGCCCATTCAGAAGATGCATCTGAATTTAGGGTTTTACCACAGTTTGCAAAATGCAGCATCCTGCCTGTAAACTTTTCCATATTTTGAAATATCACTTTCATGTTTGACATGTTTAAAAAGGAGGGGAATTCCTCCATTGGGCATTCGGTCATTTAAATTGGGTACTGTAGCTGTAGGACATATGTAATTTTACATTAATCAAATGGCTGGAATATGGAATATTTTGCACATGTAAGTGCAGACACTGTTTGGACTGAATCACAGGGAGTCCGCTTTTCCCATGCATGTTTCACCAAAAACATAAAATTCTGATACTGTAATAACGTCTTATACTCTACATTGATATTTATAGAATACAAAGGTCTGGTAAAATTAACAAATTCAACCCAGACAGACAGTTGCACAATGTGTCATATTTAGAGTAATCAATATACAGGTATGGATATTAAATCCATTACTTTGAGGTATTTGGGAAAGAAAAAAATCTAAACCATGAAAAACTGTCAGAGCTGGAGGAAGAGGATATTCCCGTCCTGGGAGACCTTGAGTCAGTCAGTGCAAGAAGACCGAGACAAGATCAAAAGAAGAACCTAACCCACCAGACTCTCCTGGGAAACAGAAAGGAAGAAGCGTCTCTGACAGTACAGCTGTGAGCTAAATAGCAATAGCATTCACTGGTCCACTGCTCACTAGCATGCAACAGAAGAGCTTCCTGACTGTGGAAGGGATGGCTGGGTCAAATCAAGTCAGGTTTGATTGGCCAGGGTCTCCTAGTTGTAAATACAGCTAACCTGTAACCTTAACCTGTAACCAGCATCTGGAGCAAATCACCAGTTGCATGGTTTACAAAAATAGGGAATGTGTCCAAAATCCAACAAAATAAAATATAAATTATTTTAAGTAGTCCGGTCCTGCTGTGGGGATTGGTATCGGCTGTGGTAACGGTCTGAAGAGTCAGTACAAATTATTCCGTCTGTCGTGGTGTGTTTATAGTCTCCACTTCCAATACTGCTGAGCTTAATCTGACTTCCTAGGGGGAGAACTGGCCAGGCAGAACACATTTTCAACAGACACAAAACAGGCATGCAAGTCAAAATAAACGCTTCAGAGTAAATTTTCAGGGCTGTGTGTGTGTGTGTGTGTGTGTGTGTGTGTGTGTGTGTGTGTGTGTGTGTGTGTGTAAAAAGGGGAAGTTGAAGACTATTACAACCATTCCCATTTCTACACATGAGATGAAAAAAGGCACCAGGAATGACTTTTTCAGAAGAGAACATGACATCCCTGCCCACAAATTGAAGTCAAACATCCTAGTTCAAAGACCAATAGGAGAAGATTGTCTTAATGTTAGCTTCTTGCGCAGCATCGTAATAGCCATGAATGGTGCAACAAAAACTCTGCTATGTTGTACACTTTGGAGTCTACAGGTATGTCAAAGCATCCCTGGAGCCACTAAGATAACAAGCACATCTCTGTATGAGTCACTAAACCATTAGGTACAGATTGAAGCACCACACTCTATCTAGTCTACATTCATGATCAGGGGCTTGGATCGTTTGGATGGCTTTGAAAGCGGTTTGACAGCAAAGGACCCATTGGACTCCTTTGGATTTAAAAGCTTCACTGTTCCAAAGCCCCTTAATCTGGCAGCTCTTTTTACACAAACGCATATAATACACTTTAAAAGGGAGGATACCTCAGGTCTGCAGAGCTAAACCTGCCATGCAAATGTAAGAGCTTAATGCCACAATAGGCTTTTGCCATTAGGTCTCGTCAGTGGATTGAGTTGCATTGAGTGGTGTAAATAATAACAAGGGATTGGGTGCCAACAGGACATTGGCATTAGGATGAAGATCAGGGACAGGGCATTATGAATGACTTGATATAAACATGCTTTTGTTCAATATTCGTTTAATATTTTACTTTGAATCTCATCTCATGCACAGCACAATGTCAGTTTCTATGTGAGAAACCAACATGTGGAATTCAATAAAAAGTATGATGTCAGTTTAAATGGAACATGAGCTAGATGCAAATACATTTTTATACATGAACAGTTATTGAATGTGTGGCATTAATCACAATGGTCCTGAAGGGTAAGAAAACAGACGACAAGTAGCAATCACTTCTAAAATCCTCTGGATAATGAAAACATTAGACAGGAGTAACAGTGTTGTTGTGAATGCACAGGAAGAGAAAAGGTATTGTGAGATCCTTACAACTGGAAGTACCCAAGGTTTTGATGGTGACCCTGACATCAGCCTAGAATGTGTGCTTGCTTGCATGCATGCATGCGTGTGCTGAAACCCTGAAATATAAAATCCAGTAGTAATCTCCATGGTGACAGAAGACTATATTGGTTAAAATAAAAAAGGGCCACATCCTGCCAGCATATGGAGATGTTGTGAGGGGGGCTGTGGGGTTGGATATGTTAAAGACTCCACTGACAGTTCCTTGCCTTGAATCCAATAGACTAGTCCCCAAGCTTGAGAACAAAAGAAGGCTTCTTACAGTATGTGCAAATCAGGAGTATGCTGTAAAACACCCTCAAACAGGAAAATCACATTCACCCTTGTTCATACTATTTCAGCGGCAGTGTGCAGCCTGAAATCTCAGAATCATACCTGTGGATGTAATTAAACTGAGGTAAAATAAAAACAGCGGTGACCAGGTTTAGGAAACACAAATCCATTCCAGATATGTATGGACACGTACCAGGGCATGCAATGGCACCAGTATACAGTATACTAATTCACAAAGCTGCCTAACACTTGTGTAGTGAGTGAAAGAAACGCCTATGTAGCTTTGCTGTCAGGAAAATCACTGGATCTATAAGTTGTTTAGACTTAAGGCGTAATCCTTTCCATTGATAAAATTACTTTGAGTGGAAGTCCACAAGTACAGAGCTTCAGCACACATGCTTTCCCCCCCCTTTCTGGTTTTCCTTTCATTTGCAAATCTTGTAATCTAACCCTAGAGCTGACTGAACCAACTTCTAAACCAGCACTGCTGTAGCGGCCAAGACTCCAATCTGTTTTCCATTTAAGTGTCAAGACGGCATCCTTTTTGGTGGTTCACAAAAGCCGTTATTTCAAAATGATTATATGCTAAAGATTGTGTGAGGACCTTAGTAAGTTTACAAATGTGCCCAGTGGAAAGTACTGTGCAACACCCGGAAGCTTTTTCCCCCTCATATTTTAAAGAGGTTTTATTTACCAAACACTTCTCAAAGAGGGAAGAACCAGACTTTGCCATTCAGCCAGAGGTCAAGGTTTCTGCGTTTCAACACGGCACATGTTTTCAGCATTAGTGCCGAGAGCGGCCCGGGTGCCATGCCAAACCATTAAGCCCTGCCTGTCTCCGTGTCACTGAGGACATAGGAAAAGCAGAAGCAACAGCAACACTGTTGGAGACAGTAGTCCCTGGAAAACATCGAGGAGGTGGTGGTGACCCTCAAAGGCCTAGGCAGACAGACTTCCTTGTTTCATTTCTCAAAGAAAATGTATCCAGTTAAATGAGTTGCTCAAGATGACAACACTGACTTAGTTTCATTTCACCAAAATATAATAGATTTATCCGGGTCAGCACCCAATGAAAATTTAAGGGATACCTGGAATTATGTTCTCATTTCAAGCAATGGCGACACTAATGCTGTCTTTTCAGCTGCATGTGAAGAGTTCATAGTTGGATGACATATATATATATATACATACACGTATATAATGATAAACACACATTTATGTTGACGATTTTTATTTTTTACACATTGTGAGATGTAACTTCAATACTATACTGTAGGGCTAGTATAGTCTTGTAGTGAAGTTAAAAGTGAAGGTTCACCACAAGTGAAGGTTCATCACCTTTATCTCTGGTTTCACTCTGCCCATCTTTTGTGATGGCACCTCAAATCTCATCAATCTCACATAAACGGTCTAAACCAATAGGAAGATGAGAATGTAACCCTAGTCTACAATGATTCTTCTTATAGTTGCCTATCATCACTCAACATGTCCCACAACCAGGAATTACATACAACACTATACTTAATTATGTGTCGTTTCCTTGTCTGAGTGTTGTCCTGGAGTATTTAAGCAGAGTATTTTAGTTTTGGAAGAGTTTCATTGCCAGTGGAAAAATAAACTGCTGCACAGAAGTCAGTACCATAGCATAGTCTTCCATGGTTTTATGGTTCTAGTGAGTTGCAAAGCTGGGCTAATTTATAATAAAATAACTGAATATACTGTATTCACTGACAAATATTCTTGTTAAAACATTCAAAGACAATGTTTTCATGTATGCACGTTCTGTGTAAACATTTGTCACATGCACAATTTGACTGTGGATTGTGTAATAAACTGTGACTACTTCATATCAGCAAATGTGCAACACCTTCACTTAAGAGGAAACACTGTTCTCCAAAACCAACATAGATTAAGTCTATGAGTAAACGAAGTCGGCGGCATGGGGGATAAAAAAATACTTTTTTGTCCACCTCCATTCCCCAATATATGCCCACAAAATTATATTGATATTGTTACATTTTCCTTATATCCGGTGCTATAATAAAACAATTATATTTAAAAAAAATAAGATGAAAGAATAATAAGAGTTCAAACTACATAAAAATTGTGGAAAAGTTTGGGGCGTGTTGTGCCAAATGTGTACACCCGCGGACAACTGATTGCCATATGTGGGAGTGTTTGGAACTCGCCTATAGCTGTATCGCACCATATATAGGCTATGTCTACAGCTGTTCTTATATGGATGTAATACGCATTATAACATCCAAATACATATAACTTTTCTGTCGTAATAGGCAAGTCTTTGTGAAACTTTAACATTTCTGGTAACTGAATAAGTGTTTGCGGAGTAAGCAAGGCAAAGTACTGCAAGGTATTTCCTAGCAAAATTATACTGAACAACACTTGTTTTCAGGCATGATTATCATCAAGGGCAATATTATTTTCAATGTTTATATGTGCTTCGCAGAGGTGGGTAGTGTAGCCAAAAACCGTACTTAAGTCGAAGTACTGTTAACTTTAAGTAATAATGTCTCAAGTAGAAAAGTATTCATGCAAAAAATTACTTGAGTAGGAGTAAAAAAAGTATCTAGTGAAAAGTCTACTCAAGTACAGAGTAATTTTTTCATGATACACTTTTAAAAAGTATAGTAAAAGTACAAGAAAATATAGATAAATATACTTTATCCAGTAAAGAGTCCTAGTAAAAAGTATGTTGCATTCAAACTACTTTTAGAAGTACCGGTACAATTTCTTCACTCAAGTCACTCAAGTAAATGTAACAAGAGTACCGGTAAGTGTAGCGCGGTATTACCAAAATCTGGTGCTTCATATGTCTAATAACGTTGCTTATATTTAGAAAATAAACTACGATCAGTTTTCAGTGGACTTTTGACACAACAGATGACCGCAAATGAGTATGAATGTAAAAATTGGATAGTACAGCAGACCAATATCCAGCTACAATGGCGCTAACAATAGCCAATGTCCTGTTGGCACCCAATCCCTTGTTATTATTTACACCACTCAATGCGACTCAATCCACTGACGAGACCTAATGGAAAAAGCCTATTGTGGCATTAAGCTCTCAGGTTTAGCTCTGCAGACCTGAGGTATCCTCCCTTTTAAAGTGTATTAAATGCATTTGTGTAAAAAGAGCTGCCAGATTAATTTAAAGAAAGCAATGTCTTTCTATCTTGCCCGTAACAGCCATTGACAACATTGATCGGTTTTCCATATCAGGCATTCTGATCTCGTATTTTGAGTGAAAATAGTCTGATTCCGATCTGCTTCCGATCTATCGGTGCATGCCTAACCAGTAGCTAACTTGCCAATATCGGTTGTTGTGTAGCATATAGGCTTTTACGGGTGCGTTTATATAGGACGTTCTCAAATGCTAAATGCCTTATTAATATAGCCAACCACAATCAATTATCACAACATTTCTGTAGGCAATCTCAAAACCCTGTGAGGGACATGATCATGAAGCAGTTTCAGGCTTAACATGACTTATAATGTATAATGTATAATATGTATACATAATAATGTAGGCTACCCAAACAGCGATAAATCATAGTTAAATATCTCAAAGGCATCTCATAAACACTGTTTCGTCTTAGAACGTCCAGGATATTTGGAAAACTGAATGACAAGATATGAGGGAACATTATTGTACCGTAGCCCCACTAGCCAGAACACCGATATGTGTGGGACACGGTGCATTTTTATCTCATGAGACGCAATAATTAATCTATGTGTATTGATAGGCCTAGAGTTCATACCGTATATCTAGGTGCTACTTTATGGTGTATTGTTCTTTTAAATAGCTAGACTATGCGTAGGCTATCGTGTGCACTCCAAATCTATATAGCAGAAATAATGGCGCCCCTATTGAGACTGGTGTGACGCCGGGTCTATGAGTACCTCTCTGGAACATACTTCCGTTCACACATCCAGACTTTGTCACAATGAACACACAATAAAGCTACAGAGAAACCCCAGTTGACAGAGGAAGTGAGCTCATTGTAGACTCACCCAGAGGAGCCTGTGCTCTTGCAAACCCCCAGCAGGGGCCTCTTGTCAGCAAAACTGTCTGTCTTCACGTGACCTGAGTAGGAAGAGGAGTGAGAGGAAGAGGCAGATGAGAAGCAGAAGAATGAGCACACCACAAAGGAGGGCATTCTTTGAGAGAGGCATGTGAGGCCACTGGTGTTGCCCACCCACTTAACAGGCAGTCCACTACTTCTAAACAGGAAGCGTGTTGATTACATTACAGCTGTTGCTCTGTAATACAATTATAGTCACAGGACATTTGCAAGACAGCCAACCTCCACCCCAACAATCAGGTGTTGTTGCTCATAACTTTCACATTATATTAACTTAAACCAGTTAGTATTATGCAAGTATAATTATACAGCTGTACAGTAAAGGTCAGATTAAACAACCACACAAATGCACAAAGGGGAAATAGATTAGAACAACTATTTCAAAAGATGTGAATGCTAATGTAATAATAAAAAAATGAACAGGCTCAAACCACTTCAAAGCAGTTCCATCACATCTAGAATTCTTAGGTTTGGAGGTGAAATTACAGAAAAAGCCTGGCAGGCATACCGAAAAAAGGAAACTGTTAAGTGAACAGATCACATAGTTTTCCTTAATTGTCTGTGTTTTCTGGAGACAGCCTTAGAAGCAGAGTGATTGGAGAAGCAGGGGCCTTAGATTAAGGACAATGTTAGTACTACAATTACAAGCTTGACAGTAATCAGACAGAGTTCCTGTAGTGTGGCCTGAGAGCACATTTGCCATCCTCACCAGCCCTTAACACACATGTGAGTCTTAACGTCGCAAAACACATCGGACATCATAGCCAGTCATGATGTTGCGCCACTACTAGTACTGTGGTGGCTTTGAAAAAACTCACAGCTTTCAGTGAACAGACGTATTTAAGGGAAATAAACTAGGAGAGCAACCCCTCATTGTAGTCAACAAAGCAGACGTTGACCTGGTTTAATTTAAGTAGCATCCAACATTAATTTTAAATTCAGTCAAATTAGCAGCATGACATGAAAAGAGGAATTGAAGAAGGAAGCTACAGTATTTATACTTCTCAAACAGCCAACGTTTCATTTATAGTGATGCGACGTGGGGTCAACTTCAGGATCTCCAACTTTACATAGACACATACTTACATCCAATATGTGCTTACACAAGCACACCAAGTAAACACATAAGGGATTATTTCTCATGAACCATTGCTCAACATACATAGGAGTAGGACCATGGATCAGAAGGCCACACATTGTAAAACGCACAATGTGTATTCATTTTTGGTAGCCACACACTCAGGAGCTCTGAAGTAATAAGTGTATTCATTTAACCACTGTGCACGTGTGTGTTCACTATTATCGGGGAGACCTTTTCTTATTATAATAAACACCTATTTTCAGGTATTTCCAAATCTGCCAACACAGCCTCCCATCGCAGACAATTAGCCATTTAACAGCTCGCCACAGTTAAACACTGTTTGCGCCCTTACAGATTGTAATCAGTGTCCTCCCCTCCTCCAGTAGTACAATTCATTTGATTTTCTGTCGAGATAATTACTCCACTCATGTGTCAGGGTATCTGCTGCTTCTTATTATGGAAGCTTGCTTTCGTGTGTTTCCAAGGCCTCTTCCAATGCTGTCATTGTGCATTGTTGAAGGGTAATAACGCATCAGAACATGGGTGGACAACAAACAACTAAAGGAGAGTACATTTCCTCACCAAGATGCCACAGGCCAGCTTGGCTTATGGGTGCACTTACTGATTGATACCTGGCTGCAGTAACACCACATTCTAACAGCATGCCTGGGATGGAGCTAATTGGAGCCAATTACATCCAGAAGGGCATACTTCAAGTGTGAATATTAGCAGAACAGATTATATTAGAATACTGCATACTTGAATGCAAGATTTATTTTTTATACAAGCTCAATCTAACTCAATGTAATTCCTTGTCCAGTGAAATAGAAATGCTTGTACTCTTTCAGATAAAGCCAATGACGTGGTGCATCTGGTATTACAGTTGATCAAAAAGCATATTTCAGGGAGGCGAGCATACTCAGGCCCTCTGCCTAAGGAGAGCATCTTTCCCCTTCCATCCAAAGGGCTAAAAAGCTGGGCTAATGTCAGCTGCAGCCTGGCCTCCTCTGCAGACTGATTGCATGTGATTAGATAAGAACCATTGCAATGTATTTCACTGGACCCTCTCTCTTCCTCGCCTAACCTTTAATAAACCTAATTATGCCTTGTAATACAATGGGAACCAGAAGCCACTTATGGAGAGGATGAACAGCAGAGGAGACTGAGCAAGTAGCACACTGCAAACAGTGCTGGACTCTGGGGAATAACAACTTTGGAGCAAAACTAATGACATTTTGTCTCATCCTGAGCTGTGTAATATAGCCTATGTCCTTTTTAATGTGTACCAGTATAGTACCAGTGGGTGGCATGTGTGTCCCATCTTGACCTGTGCCCATAAAGATATATTGTCTTGTGTCATTTGTATGACCATGCCAGTAGGTGGCCAGTGTATTCTGTCTTGTCCTGTGGCCAGAAATGTGTATGGCCTGTACTTAAGTGTCTTGTTCTTTGTTATGTGTATCCTGTGTTATGTCTGTCATTTACATAATATGTTAAATACTGCAGTGGCCCACATGTTGGCATCTTGTGAAAGTTGTGAAGGCTGAAGATGAAGATTCAAACTTAAAATTAAAGAGGAACCACAAGACATGCTTTTCAGTGTAGCTGAAAATTATGAGAAAATTGATGAGTGTTAAAAATAGGGTGACTCAAAATGGGAGGTTTTAAATAGTCTTTTTTTCTTCTTCTTTTTCTTTCAGACGTAGGCCGTGGCAACCAAGACCAGGCCACCCTGGTTTTAAATTGACTTTAATATCAAGATGAGAGGGCATGATGGTGGTCTCTGCGTGTGTGTGTGTGTGTGCAAGAACGTGTCTTGTATGTGAGTGGCAAGAGCACAGGCAATATACTTTAACGACTAAGAAACATCTATCATCACAACCCAGAACATATATACATATATATACACACACATATATATACATACATACGTATATATACACATA
>JAODOY010000005.1:3684938-3701202 GCA_025399855.1 Forbesichthys papilliferus | reverse complement strand
GTTGTTTATAAGATATCTTTCTAAGGCATGCTGCTATCGGCAAGGGGAGAACAGTGTTAGAACCACGGAAATGCGCTGTCTCTCATAATATCAGATAAATCACACAACATGACTTAAAAATATATATATTTTACGAGCGTCAAGGCAATGAATCGCGATAATTCCTACGAATTATATAAAATATTTGTTTTAATCTGGTTGACTTTGAAAAATTACATTTAGGGCAATGGTTGTTACATTGCTAGGCGAGAGGCTTGGCTATCCAGACGTGTATAATAATACTGTTAGACATTTATATATAAAAAAAAAAAAGTCTCTCGAGTTGGGTAGTGGGGGGTGCGCCCTCGCGGGCGGGGGCAGTCAAATGCAGATATTTGTTCATATGGTTTTCTGCCTATACGGCCTTGTAAAACCTATACAATTGTGCATTAACCTTTAAAATGTTAATTTCTTATACTACAAATTCAACCTGCAAATTACAGGCAACCCGGTGGTCCCAGCCTTTATGTGTAGAGTTTGCATGTTCTCCCTGTGTCTGCTTGGGTTTCCTCCGGGTGCTCCGGTTTCCCACACTATCTAAAAACATGTTAGGGCCACTCTACAGCCAGTGCCATGTGACCAGTGACACTGGCTCCAATCAGGAGTTGGTCCCCGGGCGCTGCACAGAGGCTGCGCACTGCTCCCTTGAGGGAAGGGTTGAATGCAGAGGTTGAATTTTGCTACATGTATGTGTATGTGACAATAAAACACCTTTAAGCAGTGCTATTAAAAATGCTTTTCTTTTCCAACAACGGTCATAAAACACACGCTGTGTGTTGCTGCTAGCATTGTGCAGTACTGTAGATAAGTCTCAACAGCTTGTGCTAGTTTCATCATGGTGAACTTTTGTTTATGAAACTTGTCAGAACATCGAGGCTGGGCATTATCCTGATCTTGGGAGCTTCAGCTGGTTAATTACTTGCAACTCAATATATTAGCATGTTTATATATTTGGTAATTTTCTAAATCCTAACCTACATCTGAAGGCCTATCAAAATACTGCATGTCTCCACTGGACCTTCATCACCTGTAATGCATGGATAAATTATTCAGTCAGTAATCCCAAAGCATACACATTTCCTTTCCTTGATATGTCTTTGCCCACCTTAGATGGGGCCAGCAGCACATGGTCGGGTACTATAGATAGATAGGTACAAAGTTTTGAAAGCCAGCCTTTTACAAAATATTCTGACGCTGGGACCAGCCAGCAAAGAGCATGTTCCCACCTGATTCCATCCATGAGTGGCCAGCCTCCTTAATCCAGTGCAAGCTCTTCTGCTGGAACCAGCACCAGTATGATTGACGGCTGCCCTCTTCATGTTCACTTCATAATAGAAAAACATTAGTTAATTATGGCAAAATAAAAATCTTACATTTACACACTCATCCCTAAATATTCTATTTGTGAACTAAATGCTGAGCTGTTCCGAACTGGTCTTTTAAACCCTGACGTGTTGTTAAAATGGTAAATGCAAATTATTTAATAGGTACTGTAGGCTAGCGATGACTAGGGATGAGTATATCTTACATCCATTTAAATACATTCTAAATAACTTATGCTGCATCTATCACTTTATTAATAGCAAGTGCCAATTTTTAGGATTGTATATTTATAATTATCATATGCTGTAATTGACAGAGCCATGTTATTATGAGTTAGACCTGCTTATGCCAAGCAAGGTTTGTGAAATAACCTCCCCCCTGTTTAAACCAAAGATTAGAAGAGAGGTACAGCATCAAGGGCTCAGTGTGTGACCAATTCTTTCCCCAGTCACAAATGAAAAAGTATGTAATTGTAAATAAATGGATCCATTGTTTGGAAACATCTAATCCTTTGGATGAGGCATGCATGTTACTAAAGAAGATATTCTATTCAAAGTGAGACATATGCCTTATTGATTTATGGGAAAAATTAAACCAAACAAATGTGCTACCTACTTGCACTGTTTATCATTGTCCATTTTTGTGTTGTGTTTGTGAAAAATGTTTTAAAAATTTTACAAAGCACTTAAATTACATATGACTGTATGTATCAGGTGTATGATTATGTATGCGCATATATAATGTGGAGCTATGCTATTTGCATGACAGCTCTTCATTTCATCATTTTTCTACCTTCCCCCGGCAGGTGACAGCTAGATGTCAACCACGATGGCACTTTAATTAATTTTGTTTGTCCTACTCACTGATAGTCATGGACCGCTGGGTGTTGCTGCTGCTGAAACGATTAGGAGAGATAGTGCACTAAAAAGTTGAGGGAGGCACACATTGCACGAGCCAGTGGCGTGATGATCTAAAACTGGTTGCATCTTAAACCATCTCAAATGTTCATATACTGTATATTACTGTTTTAGATTAAAGCAGCGGCAAGTCCACCAGAGGCCGAACTAAATAAATGTAATAATGCTCTGCTGTTTGGTTTAAAGTTTTTTTTAGCACTTACTGTAGTTATGTACGTAGGTTTCATTACAATGTCAATATTATTTCCTTGCTTCTTACTAATAAATAAATACATTAAATAAATAAATAAAGATTATTATTATTATTACTAGAATACACTGGAACTCTTTGAATGAACTATCATGTTCAACTTGGCATATTGTCCAGTCTACATTTGAGTGGTGTTAATCTAATTATTCATAATTATAATGTCATGCAATGTGGGACAACACATGACATCCTCTGGTCTTTAAATGTATGCAAATGACTGAACAGTTTCTACACATAAGGCATAGAGCATGGTTCCCAGCATGGGGTGGGACCCCCTTAGTGCTGCAAGAACATTTCAAGAAGCCTTTGTTTATTATGTTTAATTCAATTTTACATATTAAATAAGTACAGCAAGATGTTCATTCTGTAGTAGTAAAGCTATTATGCATTTATGAGGCACAAGCACTAAATACTTCTGTTATCTTCTTTGACTGTGTTATGCCATTGATACACCTATGCAGGATCATTTTAGGATTTCTGGGCTCCATAAAGGAAAACCTGAATGCACCCCACCATGATGATCACCAAGATGATTTCACAATTTATTTACACCATTTATTACATGATACAGCATATTGCATCTTTAAAGATATTCATTTTCACCTGCTCATATAGACTGTGTCAATTTGAAATGAGATGGGCTCAATTTCTGAATAAGATTAAACATTTTATTGGATAATTATTATTAAATATATTTGATATAGAGTTCGTCTGGCTAAAGAGAAGTTTCACACAGATACAGATACAGAGACTAAGCAGGCTGTGTTTGATTATATCTTAGAACTCTGAGGTTCTGACTTCCCGACATTGAAAATAATTCAAAATTCCCCCTCATCAGATTTCCATGTCGGAATGTCGTACAAGGTTTCAAACACCGAGTTCTGACTTGACATAATAGCAACTTGGCTGCCTACTGTCAAATACTTTTTACTTGTAAAACAAATAGAAATGCAATTTGAGATTTGGCTACATTAATTATTGTACATATACCATTAAATATGTAATGTAAATATTTAATGTAAAATGCGTTATGTCAAACTTACAGCTTCATGGCTGAGAGTTTAGTAGACCAAATGGTAAAACCATTCCCATATTGCAAGCTCCTTACGGTTTGATTTGTTTTGCACATACTGTAAATGTGTGTAGCCTGGCTCCGCCCGACTTTTGCTCTCAGCTCAATTTTGCTGAGATTACAGTCTGGAAACCCTGATCACATTAGCGCTCGCACAGCCACACTGCTGGTGGTCCAATCAGCGTGGGTTAGTGAGATGACGTGATTTTAAATGGTGGTATAATGATTAAAACACACAACACCGATTGGTTCAGCACTGACCGATCAAAATTAACCAGAGGTCTACGCCATCTAGGAGGATATGACAGCAAACACTTCCCAATGGAGCGTGGACAGACCTATTCAATAAGTGAATGGTTAAACCAGGATAATGCCTTCATTTCAAATCTAACCAATCGCAGTAGCAGTGAATCAGTTACATGTGTGTAGATCATTTGTTTTTTAAATTCATCCCGGTTCTTATGATACTGTAGGTTGACGGTGGTCAAGTGGTTTAACCTGTTTCTAAAAATAACCATTTGATGTCCTGGGATGCATTTCCCAAATTTGGTAAATGCATTGTGGTGGCTTGCTTAATTGGGATGGTTTTATACTTTAGGGAAGATCAGGCTAAAAATGAATAAATCTTAGTCAAAAGACAGACTATAACATAGGAACCAATCGGATTCAAACCCTTCCACTAAATATTAGACTACATACATTGGAAAGCATTGTACCAAAACAAGAATATGAGGAATGTGGACAGAATTGATATGTATATATTTTTTCTTTATTTGATCAAATTAATGCTAGATTGTGGTTAGAATGTTTGAAAGTATACCTTTAAACCAGACTGACATTCTGTGTTGCTTATGCAGTCCTGTATACAGCCATATGATCCAGTGCATACGGTACCTACATTGTTTGTGATTGTCTGTATGCACACTCTTATGTTTTCCTAGATGTGAAAAGGAATGTAGAGACAGCATATCGGCTTGCTCCAGCAAGCTATGAATAAGTTAGTTGATTATTCATAGAAAATGCAGATGAGGGGATGTGGAAGGGGCTGGCATGGAATGAGGGGTGGGTGGGTGGGTGTTGTGAGTAAATAAATAAATATATAATAAACAATCAACACACCCTTCGCTGCACGCACTGCAAGAAACCAATCGCCGTCTCGGCCAAACGGCCTGGAAATTGTGTGTAATGAGTAGGAAAAGATTAGAGGGAGTTCTTGCTAGGTCGTAAATTGACACGCGAATGAAAACTCTTTTTACAAGCGGTCTAATTTAGACAATGGAGCCTAGTGGGGGAGTTATCGGTGTGTCAATGAGGCGGGGGAGAGAGAAGTAAAATTAAGTGCAAGAGGAGCAGAGAGCACACTAAAATGGGATAAATACAATCTGTGTGTGTGTGTATTCGGGTTGAGAAAGGTCTAGACCTGTGGTTTGAACATTTGAAACTAACATGGGGTGCTTTTCCTAAAAGCACAGTTGCCTAACATTGCCATAAGTTAGAATGGAACATGGTAGCCATCTTCCACACACAAATGTAGTTCAAATGAAGTATATCACTGCATTTATAATGTACAGTCCTCCACTAGATTATCCTGTGTATTCAAGTATTAATGCATATTTTAGTCAGATGGCCATATCATTTACAGGTACTGACCCAAAAACATTATAATTCCAAACAATATGGTTAAGCCTATTCTACACCACTGCTGTTGTTTGGAAAATACACACCAGAATGGGCTACAGGGTTTCCTGGAGCACACATTTATGTTTGTTTTCCCACTGCACCTGAAGATTATGCAAATTGAGAGGTAATGAATTAATTGTTCACTTTTCACTCACAAGTGAAGTCATTTTAGCATACGATGACTCTATTTGGTTAACTCCTTGTTCCATGTAATATGTACATTAGTTGAGTGTAGTTAATTTAAACACAGATCTAAAGCTGCTCGGCAAAAAAATGTATGATTTTTAAGTAATTTTGAGTTCAATTGGTACTGAGTATGCAGTGGTACATATGTTTCCTCCTTCCTCTAAGGCAACCTTTACTATCAAAAAAGCCATTTGTGCCCAAAATCTTTTACATTTATCTGTTTGGAGCCACAGAAAATATTATACTTAGCCTATCAATCAATTATATTTAGCCTATCAACATCACAAAAAATCCATAAATGAAAATGAAAATGAGTTTTTTTTTAAACCGGGATGGGGAAGGGGGGGGGGGGGCAGTTCAATGTTAGGGGGGTCCAGGGGCATGCCATCCGTGATGATTTAAAAAAAAAAAGTACTTAATTTCCAATTTCTTGTGACCTGAAAACAGAATATACCAAATACTAGCCTATACCCAGCTATTCTGCACTCACAATCTCAGTTATATATGATGATTGTCAAAGTCACAGGGAGCCACTGTAGAGGGACCCCTGCTCTAAGGTGACAGAGGTGGCTGTGTAAATATACAGTACACGCTGACAGCTTTTCAAATTGTCGCAATGTACATCAAATTGGTTAACAAGGATCAGTGAAGTCTCTTTTCTGTTTGGACAGATTTAAATAGATTTTTACATTTAACACGGCATTAACATTGTGCTGCAGCATTGTGCAGAGTATTTAAATTTAAGTATGAAACTATGGTATATGATATATGCAAGCAGAGTTTTTCCATTTAAATTATACCACTAACGTTTTCGTCTCGTTTCGTTTCAACGAAAAATATTTTAATTAATATTAATTAAAAATCTTAAATGTAGTCCTAGTTTTTATTATCTGTTTTTGTCTTATTAACGTCTCGTTTTAGTGATGGAAAAAGGGCCGTTGAGTAAATATTTTCCTCATATTTTCATTTTCATATTTTCACTACCCAGTACCCATTTATCAAATCTAACGTCCGCTGCACGGCCCTGCACAGAAGTTCCACCTCACACATTGCCACGGCTGGGCTATAGTGTTGGTAGAGACTGAGGCACTGCTGTTTGTGTTGTTTGTGTTTGAGTATTTTTTCAGCACACACACAGAACCATCCACTAGAAGGCTATCAGTAGAGCTTACAATAGCTCACTACCTTTTAAGGTGTGTTGTGATAGAGTACATAATGAAGACAATATCTAATTTTATGTGATTCCCCGACAATAATGGAAATTAGCTCCAAAAAATCTATTTCAAGCAAGTGTTATTTGAAATTAAAGGTAATGCTAGTCCTAAAATGTAATGCATTGTTGTTGCATTGTTGTAGCTTGTTGGGACTAGTTTTTTTGAATATCAAGGAGCAATATAATCCTAGAAAATACAGAAAAGTTTAACCATCATGTGACATGTTGTTGTATGCTATCAACATATAATTTGTGAAACTTTGCAAATATATGACATGGTATTGGTATTTGCATTCTGACACTGAACAAAGGCCAATTTATAAAACTAATAATAGAGAATAAATGTTCTTTGTTGGGATAGTTATGTCTTAAATTGGCTACTACACTCCCGAAGGTGTCGCATATTAGAATTAATTGAAATAAAAGAGTACACTGAAAAAATTGCTAAATTATGAGTCAGAGAAACATCTTCATTTGAGTTTGTGTTTTGCTTCATACCATTTTGCAACTGAAGTCCGCAGCTCAATTTGGACAAATAATAGCTTTGCCAGCTAATGACGATAATAGAGCAAGCGATTAGAGTCAAATTGATAGAAGGGGAGAGGGCAGTATGGGTTTCAGTGTGTTGATGACAAAAGCTTGCATAATTTTGTCTTTTAGTTATCCTCTCCCCTCTCTTCTGCATTGTACTCCTAAGAGTCCATCCATCCATCCATCCCTCCCTCCCTTTCTGCTTCCTCCCTCTCTTTCTGGCTAATTTAAAATTTGTCAGATGCTTGCGTCTTCTGGATGGTTGGCCTTTGATATTTTGCGAGCTCCATTTGACACAAACAAGCCTGCGGCCTGGGTGAATCCTGCTGACTGCTGCACTAGTAGCTGGCCCCCGCCATTTATCTTAGCCCCGGCCACCCAATGCTTACTCATTACACGGGCGGGGGGAGACACTAGTTTAACCACCGCCTCTCCAAGCACAGGTTCTACGCGTGCAAACAAACAAATACCCTGACTACAAAGACAGTGGTCATATTGTGTGGACCGCATGGGCATATGTACATGCTTAGCATGTAACACACCTTAATAAGCCTACCTTAGCATGCTGTTGTCTAGGTTATATGCTCTACCCTTTCACCCATGCATAGTGTATTGAGAATATTTACCAAGTTTAGTAGTGCAAGCAAATATGAGTAAGTGCTCGTAATAATGTGCAAATGGCTTTTTTACGTGTATTTCTGAGTGTATGGTTGAATAGGTCTGATGTGTTCTTTTATTCTAAACCTTTTTGTAACGTGAGCACAGGTGTGCGTGTGTGTGCGTGTGTGTGTGTGTGTGTGTGCGCGATTGTCTGTATTTCATGTTGCGTTAGGGCTCACCCTCTTGCTTCCTCTCTATACACACACACACACACACACACACGCATGCACATGCATGCACCTGCACACACAGTGGCATGTCAATCACAGAGCTCCCATAAATCAATCCAGTTCCCATTAGACCTTTCTATCTCCATCAAATGATTTGAACACATCTACAATACTTGAAAAACAAACTCATTTTCCATGTTCGTGAAATATAGGTTGCTTCTGCTTTGAATTCCCAAAACAATTCTGTCAGTATTTGTAAATCACATTAAGCTTGTCGATTCATGTCTTGTCAGTGTGCACATGTAAGGGTGAGCACGTAGTAGCTAGCTTACACATTTTGAATGCGTTGTACAGTTGTAGGTTGCATTTAGCCAGTGATATGTATGAACGGGGCTGAAACCTATTATCAATTCATGCACAGGCACACAAGCCCTGTGCATGAGTAAATATAGCGTGCGCCTTTGCTAGCCCCCCTGTGGCTAACAGAGACTTTACTCTCTATTTCTCCCTCTTCTCTATTTCCAAATTATGACCAGCCGCCCTGCATCTTGAGGTAGTCTCGGTAATGACTAAACACATTAAGTTCTTGAAGGGCATTTAGGATCAGAGTGTAGCAGTTACATCTGTGGGGGAAAGGGGGCAATCGGGCCAAAATTCACCACAGTACAAAGTATTCATGGATATGGGAAATGCTGTATCACTTGTGTCGCCTAGCTTTTTAATAACAAGACAAATATATGTGTGAGCTAGTCTATCAACTTATACACCGACATTCCTTGTGCATTTGTATTTATATGTAATGCATCTGAATAAAATGCACAATTTACACTTTGCTTTGTTTGATTTTCAAAATGGTGCAGTCTGTGTTTGTTTAGCACTATATACAATCTTGGTACAATTTCTCACATGTACATTTTGCAACCTGTCTGTGAGAATTTTTTTCAAACATGCCTTGTCTATGTTTAGACAGCCATCCTGTATAACTCTTCATTGTAAACTATCGATTTTGTTACAAGTACATGTTGAATGCACACACACAACCCTGTCTATGGGAGGACAATCTTTACAGCAGGGAAGCCTTTAATTGAGCAGAAAAAAGGCATTGATCTATTTTTTATCTCTGGCCTGACCGTGATCCTTTCTGTTAATTTCCAATAGCCTTATTAAGGTGTGTGTGTTTCTGTGTTCATTTTAACATTGTACTTATTTGCATCATCCTCTATGTTACACCATACAGTTACAAACACCACTGCAGACAAGATTGTTGTATTACATGTTCATTGTGAGCTAAGTTTTGGTGGTATACTTTATTGTACAGTACAAACAGTAAGGAAGAATACTGCTTTTGCTGTTTACTGAATCCCCAAAGTCAAAGATTTTTACATACACATTTTGCTGGTGTTTTTGGTGATCACCCATGCTGAACATAAGCTTAATGTTTTCATCAATCATTTACACCTTAACCAATTTGGTAAGTAGTAGATTGAGTTGTTTTTTCTAACAATTTGATTTAGTTTGAGCAAAATCATTCACTACACAAGTAGAGAACAGTGTTAGCCTAGGACCAATGTAGCGAGAGCAGTAGAATAGTGAGTTTTGAATGAATTACAACATGCAGTTTACAAAATTGTGGGGGAATTAGAGGTCCACCTTGTTAGTTCCCAGTGCACACATCACTCTGAATGCATAATGGGTAAATAGGCCTTGGCAAATGTATGCATGTGCTTATACAATTGTCTCATTCTTCCCACAGGGCATTTCAATAAATTGAAGATATGAAAAGACATAAGGCATAGTGTGTTACCAGTATGGCTAACAACATATCATTGCCAATAGTCATATCTCCAGCCAGAGACGGTTAGAAAATACTGCCAGAAAAAACAAATTGCTTTCAAGTAAAACATCAGACAGTTAAAAAAGTGTTAAAATACATTATTTTATTTTGTTCTGTATATGGTCTGGAACTGATAAAAAGATGTATAACAAAATATTGTTATAATAGCATACTGTATATTATCACCATATGAAGAGTGCGTAATAGTCAAATATGGCAGATGTCATTAATAATGTGCTGTCTATAGCTCTGATTTCTACAGTATATTACAGGTAAAACATGTACAGTAGTACATTCACTCATTCCTTTCATGTACATTATAGCAGATGTCTTTTTCCGGCAATTTCTCAGCGTTTACAAATATGACGCTATGTCTGCCTCTTTCAGCATACAAGCACTTGCTGCCCTGTTACCGTGACATTCAGAAATGACTGCACAGACGCAGACAGATGAAATAACGTGTGTGCTATGCACACCCATACACACACACACACACACACACACACACACACACACACACACACACTACTGTCTCGCTTAGCCCCTCCCATCAGAAAAGTGAAGCCTTTTAATTATCTGCTGATTACCTGTTAGATCACCTTAGCTAATGGAGAGCAGCTCCCTGGAGAAGCATCCAATCTAACTCTCATCACACACAATGGGCTGCTCTTCACTGGAGAGACTGCACAGAGACAGAGAGCGAGCAGTCCCTTTGAGAAAGATGCTGAGATTAGTATTGAAAATAGCCATCTATTTATTCATTCATACACTAAATTACTGGCGCCCTGGCTCCACCACACACACACACACACATACATGCACACACGTGTGCACAGACACACACACACACATGCATGCAGCCTGTAATGCATTGTCAAACTATGGCAGGAGACATCGCATGCAGGGTTTGATTGATCAATGTGAATATATAGGCCTACATGTATTAAAGTTATAATGTTAAATATGGCAGTTTGTTGTACTGGGGCGCCACCTATAGTACAGAAGTTACACCCTGAACTTTAGAATAGCTTTTTTCTTTCACACACAAATCATGGTTCACAATTCATCAATCACGAATCTCACAGTTGAAAAGTAGCAAAAATGTTATACTTATACACGATTGAATATCAATACATTTCAGAAATTTGAGGATAGACAAAATTACAATAGTTTATCGTCAATAGTCGTGCAAGTGATGATTCCAGTAAACTCTTATTGAGTGTATAATACAATAGCTGAAGGAAGGTAAATAATCTTTTAACCAAATGAGTAATGTATGATCATATTTGAGGTACTGTAAGGAAGTAATAGTGTTGATGTTATACTGTAAATATGCTCTTATGCCTGTGTGGGGTGTAGTGGGGCAGAAATTACTGTAATTACCCAAACAGCATTGATGCCCATGAGAAACAGCAGTGTGGCAGAATGCATAGAAGGTAATAGGCGTTCTTCCACAAGCTTAGGTGAGCTCCATCTAGCAATGTCTAGCGTTGGTCTTGTTAACATGTTACAGCTCTTGTAATAATTAGCCTAAAATGCCTAAAAGGCATTCTCAAAGTAAACTGAAAGCTGTTCTTGAACCATAAATGGTTTTGATATTCCCTGAAAGGTCACATTCTGAAGTTGTTCCTCTTAACAGTCAGAATCACTGTAAGTAATAGAAGTCTTAAGACACAGACCATGTGTTTTTTATGTCCATGCTAATGTAAGTTAGGGTTAGGGTTTTGAAGTTACCCTGTTAGGGTCACCTTAACCGTTCGAATCACAAGAAGTGTAGCTTTCAAGTGCTATATGGCATGAATACAAACACATACCCAAACAGAGCAGCCTTGCGCATGGAAGTGTTGACGGCTCACATCAATAGTGGCACAGCCACTCTGAAAGCCTGTTGGAATTCTAAGAGGTTAATGGCGAGAAACTCCCTGGCGAAACAGAACAGATAATAAAAGCAGTTGTAGGGGTATGATGATGGCTTGCTCATGACTTGTATTGAAAATGGTCTGGGGCTGCTTTGGGGGCCCAATATGTTTTGTAGATGTAGATTATGTACATGTAAAAACATTACAATAATGTACATGTAATTACCATTATACTATGCTATGTATAGTCTGTCGAAATCTGTAGGCATTGGCCACTTAGGGGAAATGCTACGTAGGATCCACATTACAATCCATTTAAGACGGCAATGTAAAGATTATTGAATAATCATATTTAAGAATATACATATTTCTTTCTTTTATTCACATTGACAGTCACTTGATCTTCTATTGACTCTAAGACCAAGATATCTAGTGATGACCACAAAGAGAAGCTCACTCTGTATGTAACGTTTTGTACCATCTGACACTCCTTTGAGCACGTAAACCTGTCTGCTCAAGCCCTGCCAGTGTACGGGGGAACAAAGCAGGCTGGCACAAGACTGCAGGAATTGCAGCTGACATTGTCTCTTGCGTGAGTGAGGCTTGTCACTACTTAACCATCTCTCTAAGAGTGCCAGCCTCTCTGTGGCAAGCCTGCTTCTTTGGCACACTCCCCTCTGCCTATTAATGACGATGCTCTCTCTGGTTCCAATCACATCGCCACCCTCTGTGTCATCCCCAATTATAGTTGTAGTTACGCACCTCCCCCAGAACACAGGCCAAATGAGGATGTATCCCTAAGACACGATTCCTTGATATCCTAATCCGGACCCAAGGCCAACTGAGTCAAATTGAAGCAGTCCGTGCCTGGCACCAGGGGGTGTAGGATAGAGTGTATCACTGTGGGCCCAATGTGAAAGTGTTCTCTGCAGAATGTTTAAGGGGCGGACTGGCCTGCCTTCAGAGGAGACTACAAACACAGCGCCATGCCGAGATGAGAGAGAAAGTGTCCCAAAGATGCACGACTGTGCCATCAAACAGGAGAAGCGCACAGGAGGAAAGATAGGGAGGGGACAAGTGAGAGAGCGGCCTTGGACTGCTGCCAAGTTCCCAAGGTAGTGAACAAGTATCTTTAGAAGCCGGGCGTCTTGTTAGCTAATACATTACACCAATCACGGCCAGCTATCTTAAGCTACAATTAATCTGTGCGCTGGCACAGGCTGATAGGACAGCAACATGCTGTTTCTTAATTAAAAGCAAATGGATTAAAAATGATTAATAACGGTATTAAATATTCTCATGGACTACAAGCGCAGGGAAATCGTGGGGCTTTCTTATGCAGGCTTAAAACGAAGAAGTCATTAACGGCAGGCCCAATCTCCCTAAGCCAGGGCTTTACTTTGTTTGGGATCACAAGTTGCTTACATCATGAATATGCATTTGACTCCTATCAAGTCAAGACCAAAAGGCAATATAGTGGTGTGGTTCTGGTGTGGTATTTGTCCGCTTCGTGGCTGTGAGACTTTTTGATTTGTGACATTTCATGGTTTGCCTTTGTAGCTGGTGCCTCAGTTTGAACCATTTCTTGACCAGCAACAGGCCAGCTTTCATGAAAGGCACTTTCACTTTCACAAACCCTTATACATTGTGTTGAAAATGTTTGTGTGTACATTCAACACATTTTCAAATGGGAATTAGACATGTCCTGCACAGCGCTAATTAGAATGACACCTGAACATCGTTTTAGATTTTAAATCCGAGACATTTACGAACCTCAGTCAAAGCCTGTCTTTTTAATAAAGGGAATAGCTCTGCAATTACTGCACTGATTCTGAATGTTGCATTGTTGTAATCAAGCCCTAACCTGACATGCCTGAGGAATTGTTGTCACAAGTCCATCTGGGGAGCCGTATATTTAAACAGTTTGTGAATGGCAGATAATTTAAAAAAAATACATGGCAGGTGTTTGGATGAACCATCTGGTCATTTTCGCTGTCACCTGTCTGCATCTATATGGTTCTATGGTCGGCACACATTAACCATGCCCGAATAGCTATCAATACAATGCTGATTGGAAAATACAGTTGATACTCGGACACATTAAAAATTATTCCTAGGCTTACCAGACAAAATTAAAGTGAAGCTTTATATCAAGCCCTGTGGTTTTGTGTAATTTAAATTCTTATGGCTGGTGTCCATTGGCTTCTGTGCAAAGCCAAAGATAAGTTGCATGAGTGGAGCCGAATCTAAATACGGTATTCTGATAAGTGTTTTTACAAATATTTATTTCAAACTAATATTTTAATTTGTGATATGGAAGAAAAAATTAGTTTCAAATAGCCTACAGTTGGTATTCATATCAACGTGCATGTCATGGCTTGATGGCCCTGCCATGCTTCCTGGGGTTTCCCTTCACTCCCTTGCTTATCTTGTCATTACACACACCTGGTGCCCATTCCCCTAATTAGGCAGAGTATATGTAACCTCCTGTTTCTCCCTGTCTTTGTCGGTTATTATTTGCTGTTGTGGTGAGTGCTTTGCTTTTTTCAATTAAAACCAAGATTGTTAAACGTCCAACCTGCGTTTGGTTTCTGCTGCCTCCACTTAACCGTGACAGTGCATGTAACATCCCCGTGGTCTTGCCGGTGTGGTACGACCGGGAAAGGACTGTCCGCATCCCCAGCGCCTCACACCCACACGTGCAATCAGAATCGATTGCCTTCAGCCGTGTGGGTGTGAGGGCATATAGGCTGGTGACTGCCGGGAGGGGGCGTGGGTTATTGTTCATGTTTTCTGTTCATGTGCTACGTGACTGTACACACCTTTTGTTTCATTTTTGTTTTTGCTAGTACCTGTGTTTCATTTAGTTTAATGTAAGTAAACACCGAGCATGTGGCTCGCCATCCCCTCACCTGCTTCTGTGTCTTTCCCTTTTTTCGTTCGTTTGCACTCGCTTCTATTATCCGGGCGTTACAGTGCCCAGTGGGTATTTGTGCTCTGCCTGCTTTGCTGACTGGAAGGTAATATGAGTAGAGTAGTCAGGAGTTGCAGAAACAGGCAAAACTTTTTCAAAACTATTTATCCAGTGTGAAATCTGCAATAGATATCACACTGGATAAATAGAGCGCTATAACAAAGTTGCTGTGCCACTATTTCATCATAAAATTGTCCAAGAAAAATAGCTGACAGGGTTAAAGTATCTGCAACAAAATGTTTTCCTTCACCATGCGTAATGTTTTCTAATGTAGTTGAACATACTAATAGCCTACAAAAATCAACTGGTGAGAAATATTTAAAATGGCACAATTCATGAAATCTTATGTAAACAAACAGGCTTCAAAAAGCAATAGGCCAATAGACCAAAATATTTTGCCCAACCCATCAAAATGATATGTTGCCGGATAAATGCACAGCACAAATCAATACTGTTTTGCATTGTGATATTTATTTAATTTGCAATAAATTATGCAAATTGCTCAAAAACTATGCAATAATTTGTATATTGGGTAGCCCAAAGTCCTGCAAACATTCTCTGCCAACCATTGTCAAAAAAAATTTCAAAAATCAGGTGAATATGGTCATGGGAAACAAGTGAAACTCTGTTGAGGCAGGTCACTTTCCTCTGTTGCGTATAGACCATATCATGAGCAAGCATAACCTGACCCACTAATTCCAATAATACAGTCTGAATAAGTTACAAATATATCGACCCATTTGCTGCTAACATCACACCAACTTCACCAACATACAATATGCGCATGCAGCTCAGCACCAGAAGTCCTGTTAGCCTCATTTACAAAATAAATAAATGTTATCTTTTTTTCTATTTTCTATTCATTAGGGGATTGCACACTTGACCACTGTACATTAGCTCAATATACAGTATAACCACTATACGAATAAAGTCAATATATTACTGTAAATGTGTTATTATTAACTGTTCTACAGCCAAGACATCATGACATAGTTTGTAAATGTAATTTAGTAGTCCAGACATAATATTCAATGTGATGAAATTAATCTAAGGGACATATGTGCACATAGCTCCTGTAGCTCCTATAAGTGATGATATGGGTTTTGTATGGTACAAATCACATTTGAACCCATACCAGTAGGAATACCTGGAATTTAGAGCCAATATATACCCAATGTTTTTGTCTTTACTTTGTCTAACAAATATAATTTCAGTTGTAGAACACAGCATTGCAAACTGTATGCATGTGGGCGTGGCTGCTATTTTGTTGTGCAAAGGCACAACTCCTTCAGTTGGGGTAAGGACTCATTCCCTACCCGGAGTAGCCATTCCATCGGTTTCCTGGTGAGAACCATGGCCTCAGATTTTTACAGTGTTAATCCTCATCCAAGTCGCTTCACACTTGGCTGTGAACCAATCCAGTGAGTGCTGGAGGTCACATGATGATGATGCCATCAGGACCACATCATCTGCAAAAAACAGCGATGAGATCCCCAGGCCACCGAACCCCAACCTCTCCCCACCCAGACTACGACTCGATATCCTGTCCATGAATA
>JAODOY010000005.1:3636501-3650648 GCA_025399855.1 Forbesichthys papilliferus | reverse complement strand
CTCTCTCTCTCTCTCTCTCTCTCTCTCTCTCTCTCTCTCTCTCTCTATCTATCTATCTATCTATCTATCTATCTATCTCTATCTCTTTGTATGTATACTGCCACTCCAATTAAAAAACATGGGCAGGGAAGAGGAATGCACAGGTTTGGTTCCTCAGAGACCAAAGTCAATACAAACTGAATGACACACACACTGACGCACAACTCACTTGTGAACACACACATAGAGTACACACACAAATGTGCAAATAAACCAGTTAGTGAAGGAACATTAAGTCAAATGTTTTTGTATATATAAATAAGAAAAAAAATGAATAAATTAAGCCATGTCCACACGTATCCATACACTGAAAGTCACATTATATGTGGTTTTAGAAAACAAATGTGTGCTGATTTTAACCGTTAGTTGTGAGCCTTGCCAAGTGTTTAATTGAGTTGTAAAAAATATAGATAAGTGTGTTTCCTGACAAACCCAGGAGATGTGTATAAATTACATAGGAAATGAACAACATAAAATTGTTAAAATATGAGGTGGAAAACAGTTTTAACATTTCCCTTCGTGGCTGCAAAGAAATGAAAGGTAATACACTATGAATTTAGCACTTTGCAAGATTCTTATCCAATGTGGTGTGTAAAATAGTACATCTAAACTTTTGTGTGTGTGTGTGCGTGCGCTTTTTTATCCATGTTTATGTGCATGTGTGTGTGTTTCTATTGAGCCAGTATTGATATAGGTGTAGAAGCAGATGGTATCAGTAAGCTGCATCTGCCAAGCCTTCTTTTGGTCTGTGCGTGTATGTCCGTGTGCGTGTGTGTGCGTGTATGTCCGTGTGTGTGTGTGTGTGTGTGCGTGTGCATGCAGGGGTGCATGTGGCACGGATAGTTTCAATTCATACTCTCTCCACCTTTGATAGTCAAGTGGATTACACCTTGTGTTCAAACAGCGCCTCCACAGAAAAGGCAGGAAAGAAAAGCCACAGAACACATAATGGAATTAGAAGACTACTTAAAAGGCCTGATTCATTTATTGTTAACTCCTTCCAGTTCATTAAACCTAATCCCTGTTAGGATGCTAGCTAACACAGGACCTGAATGGGTCCAGTCTGGCTAAAGGGGACATGTGTGCCTATTGTGATTCTCTCTTGGGTTAATCCCAGTCCCTGTGGTGTCCCTGTGTGTGTGTACTGTGTGTGTGTGTGTGTGTGTGTGTGTGTGTTAGTGGCTAGAATCAGATGGCTTTAACCCCTTTTTTATTTTGGGCCTACTGGAGTGTTCAAGTCCTTCTTTTTGTGTGTGTGCGTGTGTATGTGTGTGTGTGCGTGCGTGCGTGTGTGTGTGTGTGTGTCTGGGACCGCACCCATTTCATGGTCGGCCCCCTGAGGGCCTGGGACCCTGAGGCCCCGTGACAAGCATGAAGCGGCCCTTCCATTTGTAAATCAATCTGAGATACCCCTCCCACAAACACACACAGAGGGTCACCGCCAACTGTGTTAATACAGATGTACATGCCAATAAGGCTCTTAATCAGCACACAAGAGGCAGAGATTGACTTTTAAAGAAGACCGATGAAATCATTCTCTCCCATAATGCACTGCAGGGATACTTTGGCCTAACACAAATGTATGGGGAAATCAGAACTAATTACATGCTGTTAGACATGCCAAGCAACATCATCTTTAAAACATTAATAGTAATAATATAATAATATAATAAACTTTATTTGTATATACACAATGTGCAACGCAACGTGCTTTACAGTTAAAAACATTTGAACAAAGGATGAAGGGAAGAAATGCAATTAAACAAAAAGTAAGTAAAATAAGTAACAATAGGCTAAACAGTGTGGTTACGTAAAATAAGGAACATTTTAAAAGAAATTAAAATTACAACATCCAAAAGTACACATAAGGATAAAAACATAGGAGGTTATAAGGCTTTTACTGTTACTACAATTTGCATCCAATGTAATTGTCAAAGGTATTGTTTGTATGTTTGTATATTTTTGTAAGATTTTGCTTCAATATTAAAATTTCAAGGCTGATATAACTTCTAGATAATATTCCGTAAAATAAATAAAAACAACACAGGATGTAAAATCTGTTTCCATTGGCAACTCACAAATACATAACAAATACATAAAGCTATACTTACAAGGTATAGTCAGCTATTGCAAGCTAAATGTAAACTAATAAAAATGTTGTCAAATTCAACAAATAACTTCCCTAGCATACCTTTCTATGTGTGTGTTAAAAAAATATCTGTATGGGCATGTTTAAAAAATATTTGTACTTCTACACAGCCCTGACTCCGTAAATAGGAGCATAAACAAAGTGGACAACACCACTCGTATCAACAAGGATCTAGCATTACGCTTTGCTTCACAATGCATTTTGATGTGTGAGTCGGCGCCGCGGAGGACCGCGGAGTGATACTGTTGTGATTTGAGCTTGAAGTAAACAAGAATGACTGACCCTGCCTTTACGTCATGCAATTATACAGTGTTACAATAAGACAGAATATAAATGTTTCCATAACTTCCACGGGATAATTGCTTTTCTTATGGTCTACACTGCAGAAATAATTTTTATGTCAGGTCAAGTCAAATCCACTATTAGTGGGCTTTTATCTAATAGAATTATAACTAAGTGCTTTACTGACAACACTACAGATAAAAGCAATAGATAATGATATCATAACAGCTATACAGAATGGTTAGCATCAACATGGAATATAGTTAAAGACTATGACAGGATAGTTTATCATCTATTGTGTACAGCCTGCCTCAAGCCACACACATTGGAACTTTAACACCCCGATGGGACCAACACACTCAAGACACTGACACATTTGTGTATGTAATAGATGTAGACATACAGAATACACCAATGCATATTTATATACTGTACACATAGGGGAAATATAGACATGCACATAGCCTCTGTAGTAAAAAAGCATGCTACATAAGCATAGAGTGTGTGACTCACATGGCCAACAGCATGCACATAGAATTCACACTATAAATGCACAGGCATGGATTTATAGCACTTTCCCAATAATTTCACATTTATAAGCATCAAAGTAGAAGCTAGACATAGAGAATAGAGCCTTGAGCATGGATTACATTCACAACCGTCATCTTCATTAGCCGATCAACATGGTGTGTATGGGAAAATAAATACACAGATTAAACTAGTCCTTTGTTAACCTATGGGTACAACACATTGCTCAAATCCTCACCCAAACTTCCAGTTAGTGACCAGGAAACAAGTCTCTATAAGCACAAAAGCGACAATAAAGGCATTACTGGTCAGAATGCTCCCAGTAATGGGATAATTCCGCACCATCACAAAATGATTCCAAACATTTGAGAATATTTACTTTTTAATTATTTGTATAAAATGCAATAATAATATTTATATAAAATACATATATTTTCAATGTGTTCATGATTGTGTGTTATACTTTTAATTTTTTTATTTATGGTGGATCGGTATGTTTATGTTTGGTGGTATGTTTATTACATTCTAGATTAATAAATGACAACATAATAATAATAAAAATCATAACAATAATAACCAGATAAGATAAACTTTGAGTTTGGAACAGGTCAGTTAGTATTACAAATACACAACGCAATCTCCTGATGGACTGGTTTCCTTAAGGAGCTCGGGAAACAGCGTGCGGACGTGGTTCCAATCAGAACTTGTATTCTGGTACTTTTCTGGATAGAATGTAATTAGAAGTGGAGGCGAAGAGAAAAAGTGTCCTGAGGCGAACCAATCAAGCTCAGAGCTGTGTTACTGCATTGGTACAAATGCTTCTAAATCACAATGAATCAAGTTGGACAATAGGGTTACAATAGCCGCTAGATTAGCGTCTATTACTTGGACGCATTAGTGCCTTGTGCCCGTATTAAGAGCCCTCGTTTAACACCACTGAAGGGGCGGATCACAAATCCCCAAGTTTCTAAATTGGAATTTCATTCCCCCAGGTACTTGTGCTCATATGAGAAAAGTTGGAATGCATTTGATCTGCCCTAATTTCAATTAATTAGCGACAATGGTTGCTCAGGGAGTCCCATAGGGCAGAGGGAAAAATGGGCTGAAAGGCAGCGGCGTCACAAAAGTGATGGGAGAAGTGGCATCAATACACTCTTACAGACTCATTAGTGGGCTAAATGGCTCTCCCAAAGTCACGACATTTGAACACGGGACCTGGTGCCTAATTATTGGCCACAGTATCTATTACAGGCCCCGCCCTATCACGACTCCCTTATGCATTCTATTTGACTTGTCCTGGCCATGGAGGAATCAGCCCAGCAATGAGTGCTCTGCAGAGCTAGATTAGGCAGCCATTGTTGAGTGTCTCAGGGCTCAGGGAAGCCAGCCTGTATGTTTGTATCTGTTTTGCTTCTGACTTCCATAGCAATCTATTTCTGACAATAGAAGTGTTTTAAAGATTTTATAATATCGAACAACATCATATCTTCTCACAAATGGACAGCATTTCTACAGCTCTTTTCTAACATTCTGGTCACTCAAAGCACTTTACAATATAGCCTCACATTGACCCATTCACACACATTCGTAGACTTATGGTGGTTAGGTTTAGGTGTGTTGCTTAGGGACACCTTGACACTTGGTCAAGAGTTAGCAAGATATGAACCAACTACTTCTCGATCACCTGTTCTACCCACTGAGCCACTGCCTCATCAAAGTTGTATCACTTAGTATTGCATCACACACTCTGCTCCAAAATGCTTACAAATGTGTTTCCCTACTCGATATATCTGACAATAAAGAATATTGAGCTATTTCAAGTGAATGTCATATCATGTAGTTATGTTATCCTTCGCTTAGTCTGGGAACTCTCAGTGAAAACTGACCAGAGAACCACCCGCCAATGAGTAGCTGGGTTTACATGTTTTACAAATGGAGTCTTTCCGATTGACGATTTCGGGTTACCTGTTTACATGGTATGTCACCTAATCGGGTCTGATGTTTACATGCGCAGTTGCAATTTAATTGGAATATTTTAAACATGCACATATTAACTAGCTCATAATGTAACGTGTCCCGCAAGCAAAAGGCTACAATCTGCTAGCTTCTATTTGTAGGCACGTCGTCAGGAGAGTTTGTGTGACTGGTGGAGAAATGTACGGCTCCAGATGAAGTCATCGTACTAACTCCCTTTCACTTATTTGCGGGCGTTGCAATTTGTTTTGTCCAGACTTTGTACAGTGGCTGTGCAGAATAGCCTACTGGCATTACTCAAAATGTAAGATGGGGCATGCGTAGAAGAACCCAACCAGGAAGTAGTCGGGTTTAACTGTTTACATGGTAGAATTATTCTTTCAATCGGGTTATGGAACGAGTTATACTACATCTCTGCTTAGGAATGAAATTTATATTGGGTCGGCCTTTCACTGATCGTGGTATTTATATGGAGCATTTTCTTTTGGGTTGGGACGTTTAACCAATCGGAATAATACCGTTTACAGCTATATAGTGTCCAGCTAGATAGTTGTTGCTGACACTAAATATGTTTTAAAATGGTCCCTACAATTTAATTGGATAAAGGGGATCACCATCAACTAACCTAAAGACAGTAGGTTAGTGTCCTTTGCTCCAGACACCAACATCTCACACAAGACAGTGGAAAATACAATGGAGTGGTGAACTGCAGAGGGAGCTTGGCTAAAGAAGAGCAGTTAAAACATGAGCATATCTCCAGTAACAGTGGCCCAATCTCACTCCACGTCCTCCAGGGTCTCTCTCTGAATTGGGTCCTAATTGTCAGGCTATGTGAATAGACCCCTGGCAGCGGAGTGCCTGTTTAAAAGGACCACAGTGGAGACAGGGCTGAAGATAGCACTGTGTGTTCACCGAACCCCCCTCTACACACACAGACGTCTTTAAAGGCTTTAAAAGAGAGAATGAGAAGAAGACAGATTAACAAATACATAGAAAAGAGAAGAATGTATGAGACAAATATACTGTATGAGTGTAAATCAAGGTGGATGTGTTGTGTGTTGCTTACACGCACATAGAACATAATCACAGAAGATGATGGTGGTAAGTACAGTAGGCCGCTATGTGTGTCACTTGAGATATTAGGCAAAAAGGAGTATACGTATATGTCCCAGGACGTGATGAGAGGGATGCTATGTTGGTCTATCTAACGGGGACATATTCAGGCTCATATTTTCCTGTGGTTCCCAGAGAACAGAGAGATAAGGTCACAGTGTCAGAGAACAGCACTAGTGGTGTCAATAAATAATAAAACATTCAGATTATTTTTGGAGTGTTGGGAACATGTATTTGAGAAAATGGAGTCCATCTGATATTGTATGACATGGTGTTGTTGACTTGGTGCTGTTTTGCGATCATGTGCATTGTTTCACGCAGTTCATTGGACCTCAACCAAGCCAAAGCTGTCTGTGGTGGGTGTGCTTACTAATAATAACAATACAATGATTATACAGTATATAAATTACTCCTAAAGTCAAGATTGTATTGTTTTGTCTTTTTTTGTGTGTGTGCAGAAGGTAGAGTCAAACGCTGGAGTTTACATTTGATGTAAAAATCCCTTTTGTATGCAGTATCTGCCAACCGAACACTGTCAACATTGTATTTACTGAAAACTTCAACATAATCAAAACACCTTAATTCAGAGCATGACATTTATAAATTGATTATTTAACCTTTTTCTATAAAGACACTTAACTGTAAACCATTAACACTCATAAAAACATCTGCAAGAACTTTTTCCGCTGTGATGTTATCTTATGTTGGGTTATAAAGACATGATACATTCTTGCAAATAAACCATCTGTTCCCCATCAAACTGTCAATTAGGAGGATCCCACCTTATCCATCACAGTGGGGATGTAGCTGCACTAGAATCCATCTAGCACAAGCTGCACTTTCACTGTCCTGTAGGAAAAACTGTGCCATACCTGCTCGTATATCTACTCTGCACCATTCAACAGATGTTTATGGCTGTGTGTGCATGAGAATGTATTTTATTTTATTATTTTTTTGTTTGATTTATATATATTTTTTGTTGGTTCACAAGTGTGTGTGTGTGTGTGTGTGTGTGTGTGTGTGTGCGCGCGCATGCGTGCATGTGTATGTATGTGAGGAAGAGAGAGTGTGTGTGCGTGCATTCAGAATATCAGGAGCCTCCTGTTCCCTCGCCATCTGGATAATTGATCATTCGTGACAAAAAATGAAAAGGAGAGAATGTGTCATAATGGGGCACTTCTTAAATGGCTGCACGCTGCCCTATCTTATCTGTTCACAGCGTCTGTTTTTCCTGTGTTTTTATTTGTTTTACAGGGGCCTGCCAGTTGCCATGATGGTTATGAAGAGTGGATGATGGGAAGGGATTATGTGTCAATGTGCCATGCTTGAAGACGATCAATGAAGCAACGCTGGTTGTTTGCATTTAACAGCTGTAGATGCAGAAAACTATTATTACTACTGACAAATCACAGTCACGTTTAGTTGTGTCATACAATGTTTAGGACTGAAAGAAAGCAAAAAAATATATGATGTGACATGTATCTTTATAAAAGGTACAGTACACTCATCAATTCATTTATAGGGTCCCTAGAATCCCAAATTTCAGCCCCAGCTAAAGAGAGTCAGCCCCTCTGCACTCAGCTGTGGGAGGGCATGTAGTGTTCTAACCAGAACAATGTTTTAAAAGGTGAATTACTCAAACACACACACACACGCACACACACACGCACACAAATGTACACAAGTGCGACATCTAAAAAACAGCCAAAAAACGCCCCTGCTCTTTGTATTTGACATAAACAAACAAAAAGACACACACACACACACACACACACACACAAACACACACACAGACACGGACACAACAGGGGAAAAAAGGTGACTATCCTTGGCTCACAATAAAACAGCAACATTGGCTCAGTCATTTCGCTGGCACTATTGCCTATGTAATATTAACACTCTGTTCTCAGTGATATCCTTTCATCCAGCCTTTGACACCCCCTCTCTCATGCCCACCAGCCCCTCAACCCCCATCCCCTCTCTCTCTCTCTCTCTCTCTCTCTCTCTCTCTCTCTCTCTGTGCATTATGTAGATAACCCAGGAACGCCATATATCCCCCCCAGCAGGTCAAACGGAGGTCGCAATCACACACTGTGACAGAGGGAGCCAATTCCAGTTCATCATGAACTGGTGGAGAGTTGTGTGTGTGTGTGTGTTTGTGGGAGGGGGTGGGGTAGTTATGTGGTGCCCCACATGTGTATCCAAATGCACCAGTTGTGTGTGTGTGCGTGCGTGCGTATGTGTGTGTACGCTTGTTCATGTGAGGGCATGTGTTTGGGTGCAGGCCACGGCCCAATACACAGTGCACTTGTAAGACAATAAGGTTGTGTGTGCGTGTGCATGTGAGTGCGTGTGTGTGTGTGTGTGAGCTTGTGAACGTTGATTGCCATTCTAAAATGCATGTCTGCATAGTTTGTTCTAGTTGAGGCTGTGTGTACATTGTATGGTCAAATAATTCAAATAAATCAAATAAAAAAGTTTATTCTGTTTTGTTATTATAGATTTTTTTCAATGTTTTAAAAATGTTGTGCATCATTTTATATGGACATACATATAACATGTGCCCCCACACATGTGACATTTTCTTTATTTCCTTTCCAGCAGGTAAAAAGCTGCAGCAGACATTCTAACACTTACAGTATATTATTATTTTTACCTGGCAGGCTTGTGTGTGTGTGTGCATGTGCACATGCACAAGAGTATCCTTCAGTACTTCATATCAGAAGCAAAATATTATTTTCAATGTTTAATGTGCACATCCAACCAATAATGTAGACACATAAGTCTTCAGTCAACTACTAGAAGATGCTGTGAATACAAACTTTAAAGGTAAATGTACATCCTGATCAAGATGCTTATATTTATGGAGATTATGGATGTTCCTATAGTGACTAATTTCCTTGTCGGTTAAATTAAAATTACTATTTAGAATAGTCGACTAGTCTAAAAATAAATTGATTGATCTAAACAATGTCCAACGTGTGTACAGGTTGAAGGTCTCTCCCTACCTGCACTTGTTGATTGGCTGTTTTGCCTCAGTGGGCAGAGATCATGTTTTAGCTTTCCCTTTATCCTCATTTTAAAAAGTAATAATCCGACCGCTTCATCTTCGGAAGATGAACAGCAGCCTATGGTACAACAGTGGCAGAGTGCCAATAAAGCTCTGGTATTCACAGGCAGCGGGATGAGAGCGTTATGAAACTCTCACTTAATATTGATTCTTTATGACTATATCTGTATGCTGCATTGGCTGTGCTGAAAAGCGTTAGCTAATTATAGCTTATTGTACTTCCATACAGCTAGTTTAGTCTAGCAAATGGCTATTTAGCCTAACTTAAACAAAGGTGAACAAACGGTCAGGAACCCGACGGAATTTTGACTTTTTATTTTTAATGATATTACATCAGTTGTACTGTAAGGTTAAATTGAAAGCAGAGAGGTTGTGAATCCAGATTTGTTTGTTATCTGTTTAGTTTGGATAATCCATTATGCTGCAAATTTAGGAACCAGGAACGCATGTAAAATCAAGCGCTACCAACTCCACTCGCAGCATCAACAAATTGTTTTGCCTGTTTCATGTGCAGGCTGTGAGGCAGGAAAGACTGACTTTGAAAAAAAGTTTTACAATTTATTGCAATGTAAATTAAAGGTACACGCATTCATTTCACAGGCATTGCAAGAACTACGTTGTTTTGGTCTGATATGTGCAAATGTGTTACAAACAGTAAGCTTGGGCAGAATTTTGTGGATCCGAGGTTGCTATAAACAAACACATTACATTCCTTGTCATGACAGCATATTTACATATGCCATGAACATATGAAGTGATATATGCAGGTCTTCTAATCCTGAGTTACGTGACCATTGCTGCCCAAGCTGACACCAGAATGAGAGACAGGAAAAGCAACCAGGGTGAGACTAATAATTATGTGGAGAATTGGTCATGCTCACCAGCTAACACCGGAGAGAGAGAGAGAGAGAGAGAGAGAGAGAGAGAGAGAGAGAGAAAGAGAGAGAGAGACAGATAGGGGTGGTGACAGCAGGTCGCTGGTTGCAATCTCACCAGTGTTTACTTAGACAGTGGTGGCTGGCACATCCCCACGTGCGCTCTCCTCCATGTAGAGTCCCCCAGCCATGCACGGATTAATATTTAATGCCAGGGACAGATCAACTAAAGAGAGAGAGGGATGAGCGAACAAGGCCAGGGTGTGTGTGTTGTTTATTTAGGATATTGTGAAAATATGGTGGGGAATTTGCAATTTTATTGGTTTCTACCAGAGATGTGTGTGTGTGTGTGTGTCAGACATGTATCTGTGTGTATGTGTGTGCACGTTCAGCTCTTGTGACCATCAGCCCTTAGCCCCTGTATGTGCAAACGTGTACAGTACACATACTGTATGGTACCGACTGACACACACAACACACACACTCCATGCTTTTTATTGTTCTGCGTCTACATACATTTTTAATTATTATTAATATTATTATTATATACATATATATAAAATGGAAAATACACATGATAAAACTACCATATTTTATTTTTCTGTTTACTTAGCTATATACTTTTTTTCCATACATGTTGATACTGTATATAAAATATATAAAATGCATTTTTTTTAATAGCATAATGTCTATTTCAGATAGCACTTATGCCATTTCACCATGGCATACAGTATGTTGACCTTTACCCCAACCTCCTCACCTAGTCACCCACATCACCGGAGGGATGATGTTTGGGTCAGTGGCGTTTTCTGTCCAGCCGCCATAACAAGAGAGAAGCCAACCCCACACGTGCTTTGCAGCTCAATGCAGATGACAAGAGCCACAGGGAGTGAGTGGAACGGAAGAGGAGAGAGGAGCGGTGGGCAGGTTGGCAGGGGGAGGCCATTTTGCAAACCCTAACTTCCTCTGCAAAATTATGGCTAAATGGAAAAATAATGGAAGTGGCATCATTGGCCTCCTAGAACACCGCTATTAGAATGCTGGGGACATGGAGCGGGGAGACCGACAGCATTTATGTATTTTTGCAAGTATGCATATAATTTATTGTGGGGAACACAATTTACATGGGTAGTCAATGCCTGTTTTATGGGCTCACAAATAGATGTATGAACTGAAGCATATAATGCCGGCAGACAGCAGGCGCAAATACGTTCTAAATCTTCAAAATATGTTCCCACGAAAAAATGTAACCAAAGAATAAAAAACAGATACATTTTTTCATGTTATATATTGGTTTGTGAATTACAAATCTAATCCGGGGTGGATTTGCCCCCTGCAACCTGCTGGGGGCAGGGGGCAAATATTATGTGTAAAGTTAAAAGTATTTGGCATGCAGTTTTGGCGCCCCCTATATTATAATATATGCTTATAATTTCAAAAACACTACGGACATTCTGGACATCTCTGGTTCTCCTTATATGGGAAAGAGGTACATTCAGCTGCTCACTGAAAGCATATCTCCTTTCCACAATAAGTGCCCCAGCGACAAAGTGTTATGGCGGCTCAACAATGACCCCAGACCAATTGAAGCCCTGATGAATTTGAGATAAGACACTCCTAAAGCTCTTACACTTAACTACCTGCAGAAAAGGGTTCTGGAGATTTGGGCATGGGAGGGGTTCACAAGAGCCATCAAAAAGATCTCAACACGCCAGAATAGGGTTCCACCAGAGAGAAGGGTTGCAATTACTTTCTAGAATGCTGTCTAGGCGGGGTTGGGTGTGGGGGGGTCTTAGAGGTTAGGTACTTTAGAAGAGGATATTGTTAATGCATTAGCCTGTTAAGGGTTTACATCGACACACATAAAAAACAGGGCAGCTAGCGGTCTCCATTACATAAATCTTCTGTTCCAAGACAAGTGCAGGTAGAGAGGATATTGCATGTCCTTGGACAAAACACAGAAAGATGTAGAGGTGGGAATGATAGTCAATAATAATAGATATTTAGGGTAAAACTTATAATAAGGTCAATAAGTAGGACACAATATCAGGTTCATCCATCCATCTTCTTCCGCTTATCCGGAGTCGGGTCGCAGGGGCAGCAGCTCCAGTATATCCACAATATCAGGTTATAATTATAATTGTATAATAGTATAGAATGTATTATTGGAATCCATTTGCATGTAAAGCATTCACTTTTATACAAAGCCATTTACAATAATTACATTAGTTAAAAGCTGATTGTCTTACATCCGTTGTAAACAAGCAACATTCTGTTAATGACAATAATTACCATACATTACCTATTACTGTAACAAAGCATTCAATCATCCAAATATTTCAGCCTAAAAAGCATCAAAATTGTATGAGCTGAACTGAACAATATAGCTGAAACACTAAATACGGTAAAGACTATACTGATAGACTAGACACACGTCAAACATATTGTAGGACAAAATGTTGACAAACTGGGACGTGAACCAGGAGACAAAATACTGTATATCTCAGAAAATTACATATAAACGAACTATATACATGTACATTTCTATCCAGTAGACAGTACGATATAGCCCAGTATACTGTATATGTCATTATTACTATATTGTGTAATGTGTGGTACTAGTCACCATTGTGAAGTCATTGAGTTCGGTTGTGTCCTGATGGCTAACCATGCGTTTCTGTTGTCACAAGCTGAGCATGCGGGCAGTGCAGACGGTGAACAAGGGATGTGTGTCATTGTGGCTGTGGAGGTGGCATGTCATCTTTCACGCCCTCTTCTCTCTTTTTTAGCTTCTGTCTTTCCCTCACTTTTTCACTACAGTAGAGCCGATAGAGGAGGGAGAGATGCCGTTCAACCCCTTATTTCTGCTCTCTCTCGCTCTCTCTCTCTCTCTCTCTCTCTCTCTCTCTCTCTCTCTCTCTCTCTCTCTCTCTCTCTCTCTCAGGCTGAACACCTGCAAGGTCCAGACAATTGATTGCAGCTCAGCCCTGCAGGAGAGAACGCAGTCCAGATCCACAGCGCCCTGGCCACTGCCACGCCATCAGTCAAACTCATATGTGGCACACACACACACACAAACACACACCCACATACACACTGTCCTCACGCCGAGCCTTCCATCATGCACAAACATTTATGCTGCTCACCCATTACATAACAGTGAAAAGCATGCTGGCATTCCAAAATAAATGAATAAAGTTTCTTCGGATTAGAGAGATGAATATAAATGCATGTCCATTTTCTTTATTGTTTTGCTACTATTTTTACTACGTAATATGTGACCAATATTCTCTAAATGCACGAAAACACAAAACTGATCACATATATTACGTAGCAAGTCTTACTTCCATAATCTTAATTGTACATTCGTATACATTTCTCAAAACACAAAATATAAGTCTTTTGTAAAATACACAACATTGATTTAGTAACACACACCAATAAATCAAACAGCAAACAATGCAAAATACATGTTTAACAATGGTCCTTTCAAAAGGTGCTGTATTATGCTGCAATTCTGATTCTTGCAGTATACTGTAGCTCATACTGGTTCACTGTAACATTAGGCAATATTAGCCTGGCATTGCTGTATTGTAGTTTTGAAAATCTGTTCATTTTATATTTCAAAAGGGGATTACAGTATCAACTGCCACAGACAAAAATGCCTCTGGTTGCTATTGAACATGCAGTATAGTAACGATGCATGGAGACTACAGTATAACATATTTATATGTATTATACAGTATACTGTACTGTATGTACAGTACTGTATATATTTTGCTATTTGTGAGGAGTCAGTGGGTGAGGGAATTGTTATCCCTGTGAGAGGTTTAGTCTACATGTGTGTGTGTGTGTGTGTATTTTGTTGTATTATGTATTATATTGTTGTATATTTTTGTTTTGGACACCGTTGAAAATGTGATGGCTCATCTGAAGGGGTTTATACGGTGGCCGACAGGTGCAAACACGATAAAAATTCAAAAACACAACCAAGTTAGGAACGCGCAGCAAATTGAAAAACATAAAACCAATTCGCAAATGTTAAGTTTCTTCTTCTGCGCTAATGGCCGATGTAGGCTCACCAGCACCATAACGTGGCCACAAACGTACATTACGT
>JAODOY010000005.1:3615495-3636401 GCA_025399855.1 Forbesichthys papilliferus | reverse complement strand
TTCTTCAGGCTGTGCCCGGCTGGGCTCCGTGGCAAACCCAGCCACCAGGCGCTCGCCAACGAGCCCTCCCTCTGGGCATGGCTCCAGACGAGGGCCCCAGGCTTCCTCCTGGCAGGGTAACCTCTCTTCTTGCATGATTTTTCATAGGGGTCTTCTCAATCAATATTTATTTATATAGCACTTTTCATACAAATTCATGTAACACAAAGTGCATCACACTACAGCGTCATTAAAAACAATATAAAATGCCAATCCCAGATACTGCGTTTGAAACTGTGTTTCAGTGCATTCTCTCTTGGGTCCCCTGCAAGGGCTGATCTGGTGCTGTCGGGGACCGGATCGGTGGATGGGGCATGTGTGTTCCCGCCCTCTTGTTAACAAGGAGCACCTGGCTCCCTCTGGCTGTTTCTCCGCCAGGCTGAGCGGTACTTCGCTGCTGAGCAGCTTCAGGTAAGCCAGTGGGTGCATCACAGTGAGTGTTGCTGTTTGCCGGCCAGGCTCTCCAATGGGCCGGAGAGCCTACCACCAGGGGGTGCAGCTTCCCAGCTACACGGAGTTGGTGAAGCTGCTGGACCCTCCTCCGGGGGAATGGTGTGGGAGCCAGCATGCGATGGGACTCCTGGTCCACACCCGCAGAACCGACCAACAATTGCAACCCGCCGTGGACCCGTGGTGCCGTGGACCCACTGGAGCCTTCCAGCGCTCGGGGTGCACTGGTCCTCACCCAGCGACCAAGAACCGCTGTTGGGGCCAGTTTCCCACCTGGTTCCTCTCCTCTGCCGGTTGGTGTCACCGCCCACTGCCCAGAGGCGGTCACCATTTGGTCTGCAGGAACCAGCGCCTAGGTCTAAGAGGCAGTCACCGTCGGGCCTGCTGCCACCCAGACTCAATGGTCGCACCCGTCTGGTTCGCCACCGAGGGAAGGTCATTGCCCGGTCAGCAGGAGCGGCATTGCCCAGAGGGGTGGTCACTGCCGGGTTCGTTGCAACCGATCGACTCGAAGAGGTGGTCACCGCACGGCCAACCACTTCCCGGAACCAAGGGGAGGGCTTGTTGCTGCCTAGAGGTCTTCACGTCTCCGCCGAGACCTGAAATTCAGAGACCCGACCCGAGACTCAACCAGGTCAGGTCCATTTTTTGAGTGTTTGACTCGGATCTGGGTCGGGTCTGACATAAATGCTATGATTCTTTGATGAATGCAATATACAAACTGGACCCGATTATTAAATGAATTAATACATACTGTATGTTTACATTATGTTATGTAGCTTAATATATATAAAGAAGCAACTACAAAATGTTGTTTGTTATGGTTTGACAAAACAGCAGGTTTATTTAGTGGCGCCGGTGAGCTATCTGCCTACTATTGCCAGTAGTACTGCACACTAGGGATGTTCCCAATGACTAATTTCCCTGTCTGTTAAAAAAATTTTTTAAGGTACACTAGTCGACTAGTCTAAAAATATGAAAACACCAAATAAATTGATTACAATCAGGCTTAACATTGTCAGCGTGTGTACATAATGCAGGTATCTCCCTACCTGCAGTTGTCAATTGGCTGTTTCGCCTCAGTGGGTGGAGATCACGTTTTAGCTTTCCCTTTCTCCTTATAAAAAAAGCGTTACCAACTTCACTTGCAGTGTCAACAGATTGTTTTGCGTGTTTCATGTGCAGGCTGAGGCAGGAAATACTGACTGAACTATTTAATAATAATAACATTTTAAAATATATGTTTAACTGACTAGTATTTGTGGTGGAGCATAATCGGTAGAGAACTATCGTGGTCTAAGTTGTTTTTGATTGGGTGGAAGAAGTTCAAATCAACTGGCTATGTAAATTAACAGGTGGAGCTAATTTGATTATAAGAGAACACGTGTATTTCACATCACTAGAACGCAATGAAATACGCGCGTTCTGTTGACAAAACCAAATACGCGGATTTCACAGATTTTCATACTGTAGGCCTATTTTCATCCATCCATGCTGTTCATAAACTAGCCTATATATTGTTACATTTTAATAAAAATGACGTGCTAGGCCTACATCATTACACAATTGTACGGGTTTGTTTGACTAAACAAAAATGAATGGAGCGAATTTGGAGCGGCAATTTTCTTTCCGTTGAGCAAAGATCAGTTTTGATCTTTCAGTAATGCAACAGCTACTTATCATTTTGAGCAGTTATATCAATTGATAGTTAGATAATTGTAATGAAATTAATATACAGTCATCTCAAATGTAATGTTTCAATTGCATTTTGAAATGGTAATACTTTGTTATTTTAGGTTTATGGGTATTGCATACTAACAATTGGAAAATGTGTTAGTATGAGTTGCATTTTGTTCATCAGTTGTGATTTTTCTGTCTAAAGTTGTAAAAAATGGGGCAAAGTGTTTATAAAATACTGTAACTCTGAAGGTGTGGAATATTTGTACAGTTATCACAAACAAAAATCTATTTTGAGGCATGATAATGGATGGTGTGTGTGTGTTGGAAAAGTTGGAACAATTACAGTAATGAGTGTCTAGTAACGGTAATGACGCTTAGGTAAGATGCCATTACAAATTGCATTGGAGGACTTGGAGCAGCTACAGTTTCCACTGAGAAAAAAACTCTTAAAAACTCTTTGAAAATGACTGACTGTTCCTTTTAAACAGTTTTTATTAATTGTGAAGGATATGGAGAAAAAGACTATTGGACATTGTAAATGACAGTTATTATCTGTTCAGTTGACAAATTAGGTTTAAAGAATTGTGTGTAGGTATGTATGTACTGTATGTATGTATGTATATTTGGTTGTATAAGTACTGTATGTTTTATAACTTGTATGTTTAAAGATACTTCTTGGCCAGGTCTCTCCTGAAAAAGTGATTTTAATCTCAGTGAGATTGCCTGGTTAAATAAAGGTTAAATAAAAAATAAAAAAGAACTGCATAAGACAAATGTATCTGAGCATAGATTTACACGAGCCAAAAACTATGTACACTCACATAGAAACATTGAGTGTTTGACTCGGATCTGGGTCGGGTCTGACATAAATGCTATGATTCTTTGATGAATGCAATATACAAACTGGACCCGATTATTAAATGAATTAATACATACTGTATGTTTACATTATGTTATGTAGCTTAATATATATAAAGAAGCAACTACAAAATGTTGTTTGTTATGGTTTGACAAAACAGCAGGTTTATTTAGTGGCGCCGGTGAGCTATCTGCCTACTATTGCCAGTAGTACTGCACACTAGGGATGTTCCCAATGACTAATTTCCCTGTCTGTTAAAAAAATTTTTTAAGGTACACTAGTCGACTAGTCTAAAAATATGAAAACACCAAATAAATTGATTACAATCAGGCTTAACATTGTCAGCGTGTGTACATAATGCAGGTATCTCCCTACCTGCAGTTGTCAATTGGCTGTTTCGCCTCAGTGGGTGGAGATCACGTTTTAGCTTTCCCTTTCTCCTTATAAAAAAAGCGTTACCAACTTCACTTGCAGTGTCAACAGATTGTTTTGCGTGTTTCATGTGCAGGCTGAGGCAGGAAATACTGACTGAACTATTTAATAATAATAACATTTTAAAATATATGTTTAACTGACTAGTATTTGTGGTGGAGCATAATCGGTAGAGAACTATCGTGGTCTAAGTTGTTTTTGATTGGGTGGAAGAAGTTCAAATCAACTGGCTATGTAAATTAACAGGTGGAGCTAATTTGATTATAAGAGAACACGTGTATTTCACATCACTAGAACGCAATGAAATACGCGCGTTCTGTTGACAAAACCAAATACGCGGATTTCACAGATTTTCATACTGTAGGCCTATTTTCATCCATCCATGCTGTTCATAAACTAGCCTATATATTGTTACATTTTAATAAAAATGACGTGCTAGGCCTACATCATTACACAATTGTACGGGTTTGTTTGACTAAACAAAAATGAATGGAGCGAATTTGGAGCGGCAATTTTCTTTCCGTTGAGCAAAGATCAGTTTTGATCTTTCAGTAATGCAACAGCTACTTATCATTTTGAGCAGTTATATCAATTGATAGTTAGATAATTGTAATGAAATTAATATACAGTCATCTCAAATGTAATGTTTCAATTGCATTTTGAAATGGTAATACTTTGTTATTTTAGGTTTATGGGTATTGCATACTAACAATTGGAAAATGTGTTAGTATGAGTTGCATTTTGTTCATCAGTTGTGATTTTTCTGTCTAAAGTTGTAAAAAATGGGGCAAAGTGTTTATAAAATACTGTAACTCTGAAGGTGTGGAATATTTGTACAGTTATCACAAACAAAAATCTATTTTGAGGCATGATAATGGATGGTGTGTGTGTGTTGGAAAAGTTGGAACAATTACAGTAATGAGTGTCTAGTAACGGTAATGACGCTTAGGTAAGATGCCATTACAAATTGCATTGGAGGACTTGGAGCAGCTACAGTTTCCACTGAGAAAAAAACTCTTAAAAACTCTTTGAAAATGACTGACTGTTCCTTTTAAACAGTTTTTATTAATTGTGAAGGATATGGAGAAAAAGACTATTGGACATTGTAAATGACAGTTATTATCTGTTCAGTTGACAAATTAGGTTTAAAGAATTGTGTGTAGGTATGTATGTACTGTATGTATGTATGTATATTTGGTTGTATAAGTACTGTATGTTTTATAACTTGTATGTTTAAAGATACTTCTTGGCCAGGTCTCTCCTGAAAAAGTGATTTTAATCTCAGTGAGATTGCCTGGTTAAATAAAGGTTAAATAAAAAATAAAAAAGAACTGCATAAGACAAATGTATCTGAGCATAGATTTACACGAGCCAAAAACTATGTACACTCACATAGAAATAAAATAACATCACACACATTACAACATAACATCTAATGTCTTGTAACAGTAGCACGTCAAGGTCTGGGACATATTAGACGCAAACAGTCTGTTCTTATAGCCAACATGTTGGGCACAGGAGAAGTGGACAGGAGTATAGTATAGACCTTATAGTGACTTTGAGGTGGGGAAAAGGATCTCTATTTCTTGGAGTGGCAGCTTTGCTAATGAAAAACACATGCTAAACGCAACATAGTCTAGCAAACACTTTCCCACATATTTTTAATTAATCTGTGGCTGTAACATGAATAACTCTGAAACCAAAGCCTATCATTTTGTAGAGCTGTTTTGGCTTTGAAACAGCTGTTCCCCTGCAATACTTGGGACCATGTTTAAAAAAGACCTACATCATAAAGGCTCTGCCCATATAGGATAAACAATGTCAGTGTCAAACCCATCACTTGGTTGGCTCCCCAAATCAATTTCCCACACTCTTCCTGGATTAGATATGGATGGCTTAATTGATTCAACACAGTCAAGTGATCTTCAAACAAACAGGCTTTTCTAACTTGAAAAGGGAGTGACAGCCACCAAACCTGAACTTGCTGTAGATGACAAATCATCCCTTCAGGCGACATACGTTACTCTTAACAATGGCAGCTGCTGGTGGAAAGATAACTCTTGTCTGTCTTACATTCCTATAGGCCACTACACAAAAATGGATGAAGAGAGATGGTGAAAAAAACCCAACATTAGGCCATTGCTAATTGAGAAACCTTGAAGATACATTTCCAGGATGGCAGTACAGTGTTATGTGTTATAGCTGCATGGCCTGTGTCTTGAGACTATCACTTAGTTTTACCAACTATATTGGGACTGTACGTGAAAACATCATGTTCACTATAATATAATTGTACTGGATACTTCTGATACCTTTTAAAGTTCCTCTTCACAGACCTGTGATATACTTAACATTTGATGGCCACCCAGTCTAGTTATTTAGGGCTGCATTAATAATGCCATTCATAGTTTTCTACTACATTCTAAAATGTCTGGACTGAACCACAGGAAGTACAGTATGTATGTGAAGGAAAGATTTTCACTTGCAGGGAGATGTGTTTGTTCAAGTTTGTTGTGAGCGGGCGGGCATGTTTACAGAGAGACGACAGCCGGCTGTGGGGAGAGCACATCCCGCTGTGTGGCTTTAACATCAGAAGTCTTTTTATTTCCGTTGAGAGTAGAGAGGCAGTGTGTGTTATAGTCTTAAACACTCATTATATTGGCAAATGCTCTGTATTTTTTGACTCACATGAAAGAATAAAAACAGGAACACATTTTTTTGTTTTTAATATATTTGTTCTTGTGCAGGTGGTCAAAAATGTATTGCGATCAGGTTTGAATTTTCAATTAATCAGAATAACGTGTCAATTATCAATGCTTGAAAGAAAATATAATATGATATCATAAATATAATATAATATATTATAATATAATAATGTATTTTGAAAGATTGAGATGTAAAGAGTTGCCAAAATTGCACAGTATCAAATCACACAAATTTTAATATCTTGACATTTTAGCAGGTTAAAATATGATCCAAAATGTTCAGTTCAGCTACAGAATATAAGTGGTAGGTGGAGGCAAAAACTACTAGTAATAACTACTAAACAAATCTATTCTACATGTGCAGTACATGCATGCATGCATAAGAGACGTTGCAAACAAAGGCAGAAACACAGGGCAGGTGATAGGCAATCAGCAGCAGGCGGCTGAGAAACAGAGATGTGGACAGAGAGAGACTGTTGGGGGCGGGGTGGCTAGTGTGAAAGGGGTTAATAGTGAAGTGGAGGCTCAGAGCTGATAGAAATGCAGAGCGCGTCGCCCCTGGCCGTCGCTCCATGATGAGTTGGAGCTGAGATCTGGCGCGCTGCTATAAAGGAGCTCATTGAAAATAATTCAGAGTGACGGCTGTGCAGGACGGGGACAGTGGGGGAGGAGGAGGGGGGAGGGGGGGGGGAGCTATAAGAAGGGGTGGGAGATGGAGAAATAGAAAGAGAAATTTGAGGGGATGGGGGGACATGGAAGAATGGGAAATGCGGCTGGCCGTGGACGAGAGTTGATAAGGTGAAGGGAGAAAGGGTCAGCATTATAAAGAACTATATGTCAGGAAAGTCTAAATAATGAAAATGATGTAAGATGTATATTGTGTTATGCATGATGGGGGAAATTATGTGTATGTTAGATATATACCGTGCATATACAGTATATACAGTTAAAAATAATGTATAAATAAACCTGCTTTAAAAGTAACAACAAAATAGTTGGTAGTTGTTGTAGGCGCTGTGGGCCTACATTTCCATTACTACATATTATCTATTGAGGGCAGGGTTTGTGATCATTAGCATATAGTTACTGTGACAAACTTAGTATTAGAAGTATTTTGAAAATCTATTTTCTCCACAGTCACCTATCTTGATAAACTAAAACAAGATTTTCACATGTAAGTGTGAGGGCTGTACTATGTATGGTGATTGGTCATCTTGGGGAAACTTTAGCTAGGCACTTATTGTCTTAGATGCTTTCTACATAGAGTTTGCATAACAGTAGAATAATAGGACAAATACAACCCATAAAATCTATAAATAAATGCTTTAAAAAAAAAGTAATTTCTAACAGACCCCAAAGAGACGAGTCCCTTATCATACAGCTTCTTGGCCTCAGTCAATGGGAAGCTGCCACACAGTAAGAACTAAGTGTTGCCAGTCGAGCGCGTCTGCTTGACCGGTGCTGTCAACACAGAGATGAGAGGAGGAGAGGGTTATGACCCAGCTATCCAGTCAGAGTTCACAATGTACTGCCACGGTAGAGGCCCCGAGGTGTCACCACACTGCCAAATGAGACGCTTCTAACAATAAAGAAGAAGGAAAGAGATGGGTGAATGGCAGGCTTTGGTGGAGGGCACCAGGATGGAGGTTAGGTGTGAGGCACGGCCTTCCTTCTGTGGCCTTACTATATTAATGTGGAGCCCTGTAAGACATCTATTAAACTGTGCAAAGCTCATCTGCAGGAACAGGCACATCCTTCACGCTAACGCCACTGTGTTAAGCACACAGGGGCCCAGCAAGAGCCCGGCGGGGGTTAATGGGGCTTGATGCACTCCAGGGAGGAGGGGAGGAGATGGGGATAGAATGATGAAGGGGGGTGGGGGGGGGGGGGGTGGTTTGTCAGTGCACAGAAGCACCCAGCTGGGACTTGAACCCTTGCACCTGATTTAGACCCCTCTCCTATCTCATCATAACGGCTATGTGGTGCTGATGGGTAAGGTAGTTTAGTGCACACTTAGGCAAGAGGCTTCAAAGGTGTGTTCGCCAGTGTTCATTCCACCGCACGCGGTTTTGCATGCAAGATGAATGTGAATGTGTTCTCTTGCTAAAACCAGGAATGCATGAAAGCATGATGCACTCACAGAAGCGCACATTCATAAATCAGCGTGCCACGGAGTACATTCACTGGTCAACAGAAACACCACACGGCCACACACACACATACACACCTCCAAATAGATAGTTGAGCCTTGGCTCATTGCTTTGGCCCACTTTGTGAACACTACAACGTCTATGATGAGATATCGAGCTGGCGTTTCACGCTGCACACTGATTTATAAAAGACCATATCCCAGGGTAAAAAAAAAAAGTGCTTACAAGTTTTCATTCAACTTTTAACTTAGAAGAAGATTTAATTAATTACAGAATCAACCTAAAAAATCAAATAAAACATGCTTTTCTTTGAATACACTAAACAACAGAAAAACTGCTTTTGGTAAGAGATGAAGGGCTGGCGTTTGCATTTCAACCCCCCTCGCTATCTCCAAGTAAAATCAAATCACGGCAAGCCGCTCGTTGCTTTCTCAATAGCCGATCAATTTAGCGTGCCTGGGAACATTGCGGTAAACATCGACAGATTCATTTTCTGGCATATTAATGTTTACATCCAATCAGCGGGATGTGGGGGCAGCCTAATTAACTCAATCAGCTTGCGGAATGCGCCGGCAAATGAGAGCCCCACCTAGAGACCAAATGCAATTGATCACTTCAGCTGCCTCTCCACTCAATTGTTTCTTGACAGCAATTCAGAACACCTGAATTAGCAAGGGAACATATGGTGATTAAAAAAGCAGGCACTTTTTTATTTCTTTGTTTGATTTTATTAGTTGTTTTGGGTCTAAATTTATTCTTCCTTTTGCCTATAATATAAAGCATCAGTTGATGAAGGTCAGGACTCCCACTGTTTTGAGGTCTCAACTAAACATCTATTTATATTAAACATACACTATACATTATACATAATATAGTTTGAAGACTCATGCCTATATAACAGTTACTACCAAGCAATATTCCTGAAATTGTCGTTACAGTACTACAGGAAGTACAAAAAAATGGAAATCATAATATTTTCTATGAAGTAGGAAGTAAGGAACCCACAAATAAAATGTATATATAAATTGGCCAATATACATTAATTATTTAGATTTGTGTGATCTTGAAGCTTTTTAAAAGATACAAACTATCTCACTCTCTATTTATTGTTGGTGTATACATCTGTTTTTTAACTTTTAAAATGTAATGCTACTTTTTTCTACTTAATATCTTATATTTTATATATATTTCTTCTAATGCTGTATTAAACAATTATTCTATTTTAGTAAAGGGGCTTTGTTTGAAAATTTGGTTTGAGTACCAACGTATAAAGTCACTTTTATTTATTTCAATATCTAATTGCATGTATTTGTATTTGCATCAAATGAATAGTGTTTAAGATCTTAAACATTAAAATTCTTCACTAATGAATAGCATTTTGTATGTAGGGTAAAAATACATAACACAAATTGAGCAATTGGTCTCAAATCTTCCAAGTGTAGTTGCAATAGCCTGGTGTCACCAGACTCAAAATTCACCTTGTGAATAGAGCCTGGCCACGCTCCATTGGGAACAGTTGTTTCCTCCTACTGTGTGTAGACCTTTGGTTAATTTTGAAACTATTGAATAGCATTTAACCAGTTTGCTTTGCTATACATTTTTTGATCGCCTCATCTAGCTCTACCACCATTTAGAGACACGCTTGACTTTAACGTCATCTCACTAACATACCCTGATTGGACCGCCAGCAGGGTGGTTGTGCGAACGCTAATGCAAACAGGGTTTCCAGACAGTTATCTCAGCTAAAATGTTTTAAGAGGAAAGCAATGAGACCAGTTGAGCCAGGCTATAGTTGCACAGCATTATGTTTGGATTCAAATAGAAAATACAATTTACACAATTGGACTAAACACATATGTATGCACATGTACCCGACTTCTGGATGGCCTCCTGTTCCCCAGTGGTCACATACTGTATTAAACACTACTTCATTAAGTATGCTCAAGTCTCTCCAGCTGTTATTTGCAATTATCTTCAGGCCAAGTACAATACAAGCACTATCAGACTGGAATATGATGCCATTTTGGAGAAATTATGTCTCTGTTCGGCATGAAATTGATCAAGAATTGATTTGAGATGCAAAATGTGTGTGTGTGTGTGTGCGCGCGCGTGTGGCAGGGTGCTTGGGGCTGGCAATATCAAACCAAGATAGAAAAAAAGAAAAAGTGTGAACCCAAACAAAATAATAAAAGCCAAAGTCTTATCTCCGATGCGCTCCATACAGCACACCTCTATCTCTCTTTCCCTCTCTCTCTCTCTCTCTCACTTTTTCTATTTTTTTCCAAACTAGCCTTGCCTCCACCCTGTCCTTCTCCACCTACTCTGAAAAATCTGCAAATAAAAAGTTATATTAACCCCGCAATGACCTTTCCCACGTAATACAGTGTGGCCTGATGGGCCGTCTGTAGAGCTTCATTGGAAAGCTGTCATTCCCTGCTTTCCCAAGCACTGCCTGGGGAACATTTACCGGATAATTAATATATTAAATGCATGAAAAATAGTTACACAGGGGCCCCTTTGCCAGCTCTTCACCGCACAGGGAGAAGAGAGCTACAGCCTGTGAACCATCAATATACAAGCATCCTACTTCAATGGGCCATCATAAAAACTGCTCATAATTTTATAGCTTCATTCACGGCCCCCGCTGTAAAGGAAGGCTATATTTCCTCGTAATTCACTGGAGCCTGCTCCCGCTTTTTTTATGATTTGGCGGTTTTAAGCTGCGGTTGCTGACGCTATTACAGTGCTGCTCTTGGCCTCGTCCGCCAAGGACACTCAGGGGTCAGCAGCAAGGGAAAGCCTAACAGAGCAGAACTATAGGTCTCAAGACAAGCCAAAACATACACATGCATGCACATGCTTAGCCACGATATATATATTTGTGTTTAAGGCATCTTAGGCACTTGACATGTGACCTGAACCCTGTCACCATGCACAATGTAATAAATATGTGTAAGGTGCAGTAAGTGATTGCAAGACAATACACTCTCAAATTCTGGTCTGTGTGCGAGCTGAAAACAAATCCTATGTTTCTACACAGCTCTGGCTATGTAAATGTGAACACAAAGTGGTGCAGACCACACCACACTATCCCAGCGTGAGGTGGAGCTTTTAAGAGAGCATCCAATGACATTGAAGAGAGAGGTGTTTTGTTTTGATATAGGTAAAATATCAGTTTTTCTCCAACATCACTTACTCCACCTTTAAAGAGGAAGAATTCTTCAAGGGAAAAATAAGCCATTAACACTCATGATGTGATGGTGTGATGATATCACTCATGATTGGTTCAATAAAAATTATTCAGCAAGATGCCTAGCAATCTACCACCCAACTGCTCCTGGTGGTTGGTCGCACCTTGCATGGCAGCAATCACCACCGGTGTGTGAATGTGAGGCAAAATACTGTAAAGTGCTTTAGATAAAAGTGCTATATGAAAGCAGTCAATTTTCTACTTAAGTATTGTATTTGTAAAAAAGTAGAATTAGAGCCATGAACAATGCCATGAATGTATAAATCCATGCTATGGTCACAATAGCTGCCAAATGTGTTAGCATGCACATGGTATACAAGCTTAATTTTGTTTGCTGCATACATGTAATCACACACAAAGACAAAATGCAAAAAAATAAATAATTGCAATATCTATTATTTAAGTAAATATAATAGTGCAATTACAACTACAATTAACATAGTTGTCACACCTGGAGACGTGATTGGGAGGAAGGGCCTCCCTGATCTAAACCCGAGTGTTAGACTTCTGTGCTACAGTAGTCATGGACTGTCTATAACAAACACCATGTTCGATGCTCATAAGTGTACGTGTTACCAGAGCACCCTAGGCTGAGGTAGTCAAACAACTCCACAGTGGCAAAGCCCCGGGGATTGATGAGATCCATCCAGAAATGCTAATAGCGTTGGATGTTGAGGGGATGTCTTGGATGACAAGTCTCTTCAACATCGTGTGGAAGTCGGGGACAGTGCCAAATGAGTGGCAGACTGGGGTGGTGGTTCCCCTCTTTAAAAAGGGGGACCAGAGAGTGTGTGCCAATTACAGGGTATCACATTACTCACCCTCCCTGGTAAAGTCTACGCCAAGGTGCTGGAGAGGAGGGTTCGGCCGATTGTTGAACCTCAGAAGAACAACAATGCGAACTCTGTCCTGGTCGTGGAACAACGGACCGGCTCTTTACTCTCGCATAGATCCTGGAGGGGGCCTGGGAGTATGCCCTTCCGGTCCACATGTGCTTTGTGAATCTGGAGAAGGCGTATGACTGGGTTCCACAGGAGAAACTGTGGGAGGTACTGCGGGAGTAAATCGGACTCGTTTCAGGTGGGGGTTGGTCTCCGACAGGGCTGTGCTTTATCACCAATCCTGTGTGTGATATTCATGGACAGGATATTAAGACGTAGTCGTGGTGGGGAGGGGTTGCGGTTCGGTAGCCTGGGGATCTCATCACTGCTTTTTGCAGATGATGTGGTCCTGATGGCATCATCGGTCCGTGACCGGGATCGGTTTGCAGCTGAGTGTAAAGCGGCTGGGATAATTATTAGCACCACTAAATCTGAGGCCATGGTTCTCAGCCGGACACCGATGGAGTGCCTACTGGAGATAGGGAATGAGTCCTTACCCAAAGTGAAGGAGTTTAAGTACCTCGAGGTCTGTTTCACGAGTGAGGGGACTATGGAGCGGGAGATTGGCCGGAGAATCGGAGCAGCAGGAGCGGTATTGTAATCGCTTTATCACACCGTTGTGACGAAAAGAGAGCTGAGCCAGAAGGCAAAGCTCTTGAACTACCAGACAATTTTAGTTTTTAGTCATGACCGAAAGAACAAGATCACGGGTACAAGCAGCCGAAATGGGGTTTCTCCCTTAGGGAGATAGGGTGAAAAGCTCAGTTATCCGTGAGAAACTCGGAGTAGAGCCGCTACTCCTTCATGTCGAAAGGAGCCAGTTGAGGTGATACGGGCATCTGGTAAGGATGCCTCCCTTGGGAGAACAAATTACTAAATACCGGTTCAGGCACAGCATAGGTAATATAATACAAAATATTTTAAAAGTATTGTTTTGGCACTGGAATCGTACGACGCCCAATTCACAAATAATAGGGTTTCCCCACATAGAAAATCCCAATTTAAAAACAGGAGAGAACAGTTTAAACAACAAAGACTCAAAAGAACAAAAATACCCATTAAAATACTTGTACTTAACACTGAACGAGATTCAAATACTTCCCACTAATAAATGCAACCGCAATAAACAGAAAGGGCTAAGTGAGTCATGCATAATCATTTACCCAACCAAAGGGAGAGTAAGGCAGGTTATGGCGTCACCATCGTAGGATTAGTAATTTTGACCCCCATATATGCCTGTAAAATAATATTTAGAATATTTAATTTTCCTGAAAGAAAATAAAATTAGATAAATAAATTTGCAAACAATTACATTAAAAAAATGTGTAATAAAGACTACAAACTATAAAATTTGACAAAGAGGAGTTGTGCTCCCTATCAATATGTGCTACTTATACTATAAGCCAGTAACAGTACAAACCGAAAACAATAATTGTAACATATTATAGAAAAAAAAAAAAGGAAGACCAGCTATAGAGATCAAAACCGTTTTTTGAACACCAGGCTGTAAACATTTTTTATTGTTAGGTTTATTGTTGCTGTAAAGTCGGACATTTTAACATTGCAATCTATGGAGGTTGACTCCCTTTTGCAGCCAGTCTCATGTGGCCTTTCGATAAACTGCAGGTTTTGGCATTAATTGGCACCGGAGGTTGCCCCTTGTGTGGACAGCATGGATCCATGGACTGGGCACAATGGACATCTATATTCCGAGCTAAGTAGTTGATAGGTAAATTGTGAAGCGTAATAGAAAGCTTATTCAGCTTCTGTTTTTTGAAATGCCGATTGTGGACATTTAATTCATTGTAAAGCTCTCAAACAATGTTTGAGAGTATCTCAAACGATATAGATATCATGGACATAACCGCTCACTGAATGTGCAGACACACAACATTGTTTTTTTCTGCTTTCTAATTTGGCTGGTGAGCGGCACAGTTACAGCTGAATCCAGTGGCTATGGTTGCTTTTTAAACCTCCACTAAGACATTTCTCTCTGATAACAGTGATTATGTAAGTGTATTGCATATTTACACCTATTGGTGTAGATGTAGTAAATATGCAAACCAGACCAGGGGAACTCACAATATGTAGAAATGCTCATTCTCTACAGATGAAAAGATTTAGAATCTCTCTCAATGTATATCATTACAAACACCAAGAAGATACTTTATACAAAGTTACTTATAGTGTGTATAATTTTTAAGTAATTATGTTGTACTATTTTTATGTATATTAAATCATTATTTATCTCAAACATTGGCCCTCCACAAGCATCTTGCAACCGCTTATCCTCACAATTCTTCTGTCTTCAGACTATTTTTCTTTCTGCTGGCATAGTCCATTTGTGTTTTGTGTGTCACAACCTATACACCACGTACAGTAATGGTGTCTGGGAGCCTATCTGTTATCAAGAAATATCCCCTAAGACCTAGTCGTTAATAGCCTTATTCATTAAACATGACTCTTGTCAAGGGGTTGCTGGGGTAGAGTGACACTGCTGGCATAATACAAACATGGAGACGGAGGCAGGAATCTGAGAGTACGCAGAATTAATTTCCCGAAGCAAATGCCTTGATTCTGCCAAATGACATTCTGTACCGTTAGCATTTAATAATGTGACACCAAAGGCACCCAGGCACAATTTAAAACCAAAATAATGAACCAGGTGTGCATCATCCAGTTTGTCCAGGCAACAGCAAAGGAAAATGCCTGTCTAACCAGGCATGCCTGAATCAGGCATTCCAGGCATGGTTTCAAACTGTTTTCTTTATTGTTTGCCTATGACAAGTCATAGAACAAAATATAGCCAACCAGTTCTGTACTGTAGATACATTTAAATCAATATAAATGTTTAAAGAAAAACTCCAACATCCATGTTCATGTAATGATGTACAGTAATATGCAGCATGCTGATCAAAGCAACGTTATGTCTTTGTGACTAATTACAGCAGGTGTGTTGTGTGGACAATACAATTGTGTGAGTTGGCTAAGCACTTGTCAATAATATTTTAGATTTTGGTCTTTTAGTAGCCTAAAACAATATTGAGATTAAAAACAACTTTGTTTCATAACATCTTTTGAAAGAAACTTATACAATTTTGTTGATTATTGGAATAACGCATATGCAAATATTTGATACCTGAATCTTAATACTGCTTTATAAATTATGCATATGCAATAGTATAAATATAGTGCAAATAGAGCAAATAGTGAACAAATTAACATTGTTCTGGAATTGTAACATTGTAACATTATACTTTGGCACTGTAATGTAGGTATACTTGTTTAGACCACTTTAGGTTTTCCTTAGTATGGGTTTTCTCTCCCAGAAACGTTATACTATCAATTTGTCCAAAAATGTCATTATTTGATTACAAACACTTTTGCAAAATGTCAATGATATGATTATAAAACAACCCAAATTATTAAAACATTTACAGATAGCTGGAAAAGTAACTCAAAGATCCATGAAGTACACTGTTTTGCAGTTATACTGCAAGCATCCAATAATTACCAGATTCCATATTACATGGTCTAATCACCTGCATTGTCTTGTCTATGGCTCTGAATAGTCGAAGGGCTAGTCTTAGTAAACTACTAATTACTACTGAGCAGTACATTAACAAAGCCAAAGGTGCTATTTGTCCTGCTCAACAAGGTGTATCAAAACTTACATAACATCAAGAAGATACAGTATCAATTAAGTATATACGCCCATGCTACTAATACTCATTCTGTATTTCATTTAAACTTCTCAGTCCCTCAGTACATTAAGTTACAGGAAAAGGCAGCGACAGCTACAAAACCAGTTTTCATCTCTTCAAATGAATCCAGTTCCTAAACAGCACAGCAGAACAAATTAACTCACATCCCCAATTAGGACTCGGATGCGATTGTCCTCTCCCACCTCTCTATCTTCTTTTCTTTGCTTCAGGGAAACACATTCACATGCCATCATTCAGGAAAACTGGCAGTTGCAGCTAAAAGATGAGCCAAGCATTGTGACTGTACTGCATTGGGTATAGGCGATCCCATAGAGCTCATTCAAAGCAAGGCTAATCCTGTTGACTAAGAATGGGCGAAGGGAGCGCTGCCAGCCAGCAATGAACTGTGCATGTCTGCAGCCAGGCATGAGGTGCAGAAAACGGATCACCATGGCATGGGCAAAAGGTTACATTACATTACATTGCATGTCTCACTGCGTTATTACGTTACTTAATGGTACATTGCACTAAGATGTTGAATTGTTTCATGTTATGTTACCGTACAATACATAACATTACTGTGCTTTAATATCCCTTATGATACAGTATGTTATATGTTGTGGTATGTTACATTGTAACAGGTTATTCCACCATATGGTTACGCTACAAGATATTATGTTATGGTAGCATACACTACAATATAGCTCACAGACACAGTCTATTAGTCTATGTGTGTGCAGTGCCTGTCTGCTCATGCATGCACTGCATGCACTGCTGCATGTTATGTTCAGCAGCTATGAAGCACATCTAATAGTGAGCTCACCTTAAGGCTGCAATTGGTTGTATGAGATCTAAGATTCCACATGATTAAAGTAGGTCATCAGATTATAATAAATGGGTATAGGGCATACCATGCTGATTTGACTATTAGATTATTTAATATAATGTTTTGGAACAATGCTATAAATTAGCGGTTTGAAGAGATTATGTACAATGTCCTACATTCATTATGTTGTAATACATCATGTGGAATAGTATTATTTTCTGGTGGTACCATGGGGAAATGTAGATGTTATTTTATAGGTATTTCCGAATAGTGTCCCATTTATTGGATTATATAAATTAAATGATACATTTGATGTATATATTTTTATGTTTAATCGTTCATGTTACCTATTTCTAAATACATAATGCCATGACTGGCAGAATATGTCTCCTATTAAATGTTCCGCCCTACAGATATCTGTTACAGTAACATGGAAATAGCAGTTACAGTAACATGGAAACGTCCAACCTCATCAGATTAGCACTGCATTAGTGATTAGCACATTCTCCTTCATGAAGAAATAAAGAAGCCAGACAAGTTGTCTTAGGAGGCACATTGTTCCGCCATGCCAATGTGCCAATCCTAACTCCTTTATCCATGACTAACAAGCCCTCAGCAAACCGGCAGTGAAATTGAACAGCAGCCTTAGCCCTCAGCTCAGTCATTCCTAAGGCATTAGTGTCTTCATCTTCATCCACATTAAAGACATTGTTAGCCTCTTTTCCCTACTTCAGCTCCTCCAACCTTTCCATACAACTCCCGGTGTCACCCTCACACCCAGCATGATCTTGTTAATCAGGCCCAGTTAGGCAGGAGAACCATGCCTCTTCCCCTCCACTAGCAGCGCTAGCGAGGAGTCAGAGGGACTCCTACAGGGGCCTGGAAGAGAACCCCTCCACCCCACTATTAAATCAGCCTGTTTCTGTGGCCTCCTCCATCTAGAGGCCCTTCTTTATGAGGTGTGTCCTGATGGCCTCGCAGACAGCCAGCTAAAGGCCAGCCGTGCTACTCGGATGCCTCCAATAGGAGAGCAGGCAAGTGAGAGGTGGGCAGTTAGTGCTGGAGCCCCTCCTGCTGGTCACTGACATGCACCATAGGGCCTGAACACACAGGACACTAAGCATGCCATTTGCGGCGTTGCAGTATATACTGTATACAGCATGCATGCAGGCATACAGCACTGTTAGCCTGCTGTGTTGGCATGTATGTTCCATAGATGTTCCATGAGTGTGTTTTTGTGGTTCAGCATCATAAGCTTCCAATTCAACTCCCCAGATAAGAAGTATGTGGAATGCCTACTGAGAGCCATAGACAGAAAATTAGCTGTTTCCTGAGTTGCCAAATGCTCACACGCTGAACTATAGCCTGGGCATTTTCACAAGGAATACCACCATCGCGGTAAGCTTTGGCAAGGGTAACCACAAATAAACCCAAATAAAATAGACTATCTAGCTACTCAAGTTGGTTTTAACTTTACATTTTTACAGTATTATAGTATATTGTTTGTTATTTCATACTATATCACATGGTAACAGCAAGTTCGTCCCACAGGCATTATGATAGGGAGGAGGAACACTTGTGATGTTCAAACTCTTAAATCCTCTTAATAGCACTCAAATGTATGTAATATGTCGGATCATTAATCTAGGCAGTTACTTTGTTGTAGTCAATATTACCAACAGATCAAAATGATAGGACATTTGACATGTTTTGGGCTTATGGGTCAAATTGGAAAACATATAGCCAAACCAAATGTCTAGTCAAAAGTTAAAGGAGCTACATGACTATGTCTGTGAGCATAAACAGTGTCACATTAGGTTTGTGTGCCTTTGTGTGTGTGTGTGTGTGTGTGTGTGCATGTGCGTGTGCGTGCGTGCAGGGACAGCCCCGGGCCTAGCAGCTGTGAGCAGATGTCAGCGTAAGTGAGCAGGGGAGTTGGGCGAGAGAGAAATGTGGCTGGGCCAACCCTCTCATTTACGCATGAGTGGCGCTGCAGCACCCATATTTACATTTAAATTGATGTTTCAGATACTTAATTAAAGACGAGAACTGGGCTCTTGTGGTCCACAGCAGCATCTTCCTCGTCCTCATCCTCTGTGGAAGAGCGCACAGACTGCTCACTGGAACCCCAAGCCTTCGCTGAGCCCTGTCACTATATTTCACTGGAGGCCAGTTGGTGACAATGCACCCTATTTGCTTCTATGGTAATTTTCACTAAGCATTATTGAACACACAATGCCCCCTGGTGGAAACTGGCTCCAACCTGTGTATATTGTGTATTATATTCTATGATATCTAAGTAATGACAGTGTGCTTGGACTCAATGTATATCAAGTGTCTGTATTAGGAGTTACATTCCATGGTGTCTAAAAAAGGCTTTTAAGCTTCTCTCTAAACGGTAAAACCATCATTGAGTGGGTGCAAAAGATCAATAACGGGCGGGCTTAAACATTCACTTGAAACCGATAGCTTTTGAAGGAAAAAAGAGGAAAAGGGCTACTATCTTGCCAAGCTATCGTTTGCCAGATACTGGTGTGTACAAGTGCACGTGTTGGTCTTCACTTCAAGCATGTGTGCGCATGTGCCCAGTAATCCATGGTAATGGCTGAATATACTTTCCCCTGTATTAACAGGGTCTCCAAAGAGGCCAAAGTCCTAATGCAGAGACACTCCAAACCTGATTAACCCAATCCCAACATGCTTGTCTGTTCTCACTGAGAGGACCCCTGTCCGACCACAAGCCATTGCTTGCACCCAAATTCCCTTTTAATATATTTTAAAAGAGGGTTATTAACATCACCTTCTAATTATGTTAAGGATCTAATTAGGGAATGAGAAAAAGGCCTTTTTGTCTAATTAAATTTTCTTTCTAAGAGCACTGGCAACCAAGGGAATGCCGCGATCTCCGTAGAATGAGAGTGCAATGAGCCAGTGAGAGGACGCTTCAGAAAAAGAGTTAACCCTTTCATTGGTGCCTTGACTCTATTAACAGGCCACCGGTGGAGTGCAATTACCATCCAAATCGTTTATTTGGGACGTGTTTATCTGTAGTGGGAGTTTGCATCATTTAGCGCATTATAAACTCAATAGTAGGTTCATTAGCGATTACAGTCAGTGGGTGGTATTACCTGCCTGATAGCTAAACTGCTGCTTGATGCTATCAGCTTGCACAGCTGAATTACAAGGCAGGGACTTCATTTTTCAACCAAGAATGCTCTCTTAGCACTGCCAAACAACACATTGCTAGATGTTTGGCTGATAATAAAGTGTTTGACAATAGCATATATTGAATTTACATATCCAAGTTGAATTATTGATTCAATTGTATTGTTGTAACAATGTAATTTGCATGGACTTATTAGAATTGTCTATAGAGAAATTAAACAATTCTTCAACAAAATAAGAATGAATCAATAGGATTTCCAATCTCTTAATTGCTTTAAGGTGCTGTGAGTATGATTGTATAATTTAGTGTAAGATCTTAGAAATGCCATAGACCTCCATTTTATATAAGGGATTGAAATGCTCTGTGAGCATATCTGCTGCAGTCAAGAGCTACTGCCTCTATAATGCAATTATTATTAATATTATTATCATTATATCATTTTTTATGAAGCTCGTAATAATTCTGACCAATCAGGGCTTCTTAATCCAAATAATCCTTGCCTGTTAATGACATGCGTGCACACAACTACAGTTTGGACAACAGGTTACAGCTGTTAATTGTAATGGTAATAAAAATATAACAGGGCACCTTCCATCAAACTTTAGATTAAAAAGTGACAGCTATTAATTAAAAAGTAATTAAAGGATCATAAAAATATTGTCTTTCTTAAAGGATGTCGATATAAACATTTTTCTTGTTAGAGTGAGTGTGTTAATGTGGTGCTATCTATTTTATCTTTAAACCTATAGATAACATTTTTAATG
>JAODOY010000005.1:3599502-3611299 GCA_025399855.1 Forbesichthys papilliferus | reverse complement strand
CAGTCAAGTGTGACCCCCCCCCCCCCGAGTAGAAAAAAAAAACTGCTATTGTGTTGTGGAATGCTAAACCTTTGATAACATTTGGTTAATTTAAAAGGAAGTTATTGTAGTTCACTGATAATACACAATGAATGTGGTTAAGAATTGACAATAGAGCAGTTAGCACACTTTTCAGGCGGTATGTACTTCCCGTATATACATGTAACAGCCTATAAATTATTTGCTCTGTATCGGATTAGTGCACATCATATGTGGTTATCTTAAAATGTGACCGATCAGCTGTTAATGAAGATTTTAGAACCCCCTAATACAATTAATATTTAATTTCTTGTGAAAATGGAGACATCAATACCTCAGAATAGTTGTTGCGGGAATGGTTTGTTTTTGTATGTTTTAGTTATTACAAATTTCTGGGAAATTTCAGAAGACGGGGTATTCATTTGAGATTTAATGGAACTTTGTCATGTATAATTACTTTGTTCTCCATTACTTTGATACTAAGTGAGGCTTAAGCATCTCCCAGCTCATTAAATTTGTGGTAGTGCAATAAGGAATAAAGAGTTATACACATTTGTCCTAATTTATGAGAATGTAAACCTTTCTAAATAAATATGCTAAAATGCTGTAACAGCCAGCATGTGTCCTGTTGTGTAGGAGCATACATTTACATAGACTATTTTGTATTGTTTAGTAATAAAACAATTGGGATATTGAAGTCTTTATTTTGAAAATAACACTTATAAATGCCTAAAATAAAAGGTGCTAGTTTTAAAAATACATAAACATTTAACATCAGCATGGGAGAGTGTTTGCTACTGGCACAGTGCCTTTGTGCAACATTATGTCCTTGTGGATATGCACAATAGGCTATTTCAAGACAAAACATTCAAACCACTGCCAATGTGTCTCTTAACACATTGTGAAAAAATAGTTTCAAGTTCAGCATCAAAAAATGTGCATTTTGAATATATAAAAACATTTGTGCAAATAGAGAATGTTTAATAAGGAGTGGGTATGATAGCTCATTGTTGTGCTTAAGATGGTGTGTATATCCAAGATGTTCAGCACATCAATCATCCAGTTTGGTCAATGGACTTTCATAAACATGAGATTATGATAGATTTTAAAATTGACCCCTTTCCACCATTCAAACATTACATTATTTGTATTAAAAAAAATAATAGACTGGGAGGACGGACAGTCTGTTTGCAAACTTTTCTTCCCTTTTTAACTTAACTAATGCATACAAAAGAAACAAAACATCACTAAATGTAATGACAGCATAAAGTATTTTCTGGCCTAGACTCTTTAGCCAGAAGTCAGTCCAATGAATGAATTCAGACCTGAGTAATGCTCGGTGCAGACTGATCTCTATGGAAGTATCTGTGGAAGAAAATGACTGACACTGTTCCCGACCGATTGCCTGTCAAGAGTGATAGTCTGGGACAAAAAGAGGGGAAAGGGATTTATGTGAATAGGTGGAAAACAAGCAGCAATAGCTGAAGTTTACACTCGCTGCCAATCATGCAAATACTGTATTGTTAGACAAACTGGCATCCAATTGGGATCCTCAATGTAAAAGCAAGAGACAGACCTTTAATCTGTAGCAACATGCAGAGAAGCGAATAGAGCCTGCGAATAGAGCCTAAGAACAGGGCTTAATTTCTTATAGAAATGTTGGTGCCTCTTGCAAAAACGCTGTCCGACACCAAAAAGAAGCATTCAGTCCTAACCTTGTAAGAGGCTTTTCTGCGTGTTAGAGCAATTCTGTGCATCACTGTTTTGTGTTGGGGACCCTGTGAGGAATGAAAACAGCCTAGTTAATATAATGTAGCACACTCGACTGCAAACATGGCACAACCTGTGTTGCATTAATTACATTAGTAAATGCTGTTTATTATATAACTTAATATAATAATAACGACTTAATATACAACCAATCTGTTCAATGAAACGTACACTGAAAATGCTGTCGGGGAACAAAGATTCTCATTGTGTATATAATAAGAAATGTACGTAGTCATTTCTACATGTGCTGGTCAAATATTATCTACACATAAGAGGCTCTACATGTACAGTACAACTTGCACATGCATGCTGACCTTCATGCTTCATCTCACTTACCCCAGCCATTGGTAGACACATCGCGGTTGCAGATCTCATTGGCCAGCCTCTCAAAGTACTCGGGCAGGTCGGAGTACTCGTCTCCATAGGAGATCACTTTGATTCCCTTGTCCAGCATGTTGTCTCGCAGCTTTTTGAACTCGCCCACGTCCTCACGCCGCACCAGCATGAAGTGTTCCAGGTCCGACTTGTGCTTGACAGCCTCCAGAAATAGAGCCTGGAACGTGGTGTCATCCACGGTGCGGCCACAGCCCAGGAACACAAATGACTTGGTCTCGTACAGCTTCTGGATCTCACGCTGTGGCAGCCAGAGGGGAGATTTGATGTTTTTACTGCATTTACAGAATATGACCTTTGCTTAGGTAGTCAACACTGTATCTAACTGAATAATCAGCTATTGCAAGCTAATTGTAAGATAAGTTAATTGTAAGATAATACACTTTGTCAAACAGTGACTTTGGTCGAGCATACTTCTAGTTCTAGCACTGAAAAACCAACCCTTTGTCTCTAGTTTGTAGTGGTATATCTATTTGCATTGACTGACATGTTCTTCAAATACTGCACCTCCCCTTCTGACTGGAAAAACAATGGGAACAATGGGATCTAGTTAATTAAATACAGTGACCAAACAGAACATTTCATCCCATGTTCATCCCCCAAATAAGTATTTGTGTCTTATATTTAGTCATATAGCATATAACTACATTTAAATATAGTTATAATAGCAGTTGATGAATCATACTGCTTAAAAGTGCAACACAGTATGTTTAACAGTCAGTCATTTATAATTGTACCAATGCAACATCATGAAATAATTAGTGTCAACTCAGATTTAAATGTATGTTATTTCCCCATAATCCCCATACATATTAGTAAAAAAATATGTTAGCATGAATACCAATATAGGGGTGGACATTTGTATGCTTACCATAACCTCTGTGTTCCTCAGTACATTTTGGTAGCCAGCAGGGTGTAATACAATACCACTAGGGTTGGTGTACACACCATGGATATGCAGAACACTTAGCCTCCGCTTCTCCTGAGCCCACTCCAATACCTGGAGAGAAAAGGAACGGAGACACACACGCACTTCTAGTTACAGTACATTGCACTCGATCCTGTTCAAGATGGGCAAAGTAAAATCACTGAACAGCAGTGAGAGAACATTAGCTCTGATGGAGACCAGGCATAAATACCTAGATCAAGGGGCAAAGTCATGGGTCAGAGAAAGAGCAAACTTGATTCACATGGAATTGGGTCAATTAAATGTAATAATAATGAAAAAATAAACAATATCACTTGAACATAATTTATCATTATGTATTTAGAGAGCAGGTTTCATTTGTTGATATTGTAACGTAAACTCCAAAACATTCTGGGATGACAATGAAATTAAATGTGAAAAATAAATTGATCACAGCACTCAGTCAGGTGCTGTTCAGTTCATTAATATTCCTTTAGGTTTATCAAGGTCAAACCTTGATAAATACAGGTTTACAGAAAACACACAATTCTCTTTCAGCCCTATCTTTTGCTGAAAGCAAATATTGTTCAACCATGAGTGATGACAAGAACTTTGACCTTTGCATACACATGCCACCCGTCAGATAAAAAGGCTCTTTTCAGGTAAACATACTGACAGATTACTCCTAATTTGGACAAGATAAATTGATCTAAAAGCAAATGTTACAAACGTGTGAAGAGCATGATCTTCGTACTGGCTATTTCAGTGGCAGGGCGGCCAATCTGTATCAAAGGCGACTGAGTTCAACTTACCTTCTTTTCATCTGTGAGGTCCAGAGACTCTAGCTTGGTGCCCTGGTGGGCTGCATAAATCTCCAGCAAGTTGTCAAAGTTAGTAGTGAGAACCAGCGCACCACTCTCCATGAGCTGCAGCACGGAGCGCAGCAGATGTTTTCCTACATGTTCCATCTTGCACTCCAAGTCGTCAAACACCTCATAAAGGCAGTCCTTGAAGAATGTAGAACGTACATTTCCTGTTCTCTAAACAGCAAAACACAGAGCAACACAGCATTATACATGCATTTAATGCATCTTTCACCAGAGTGTGATTGACAGGCAATCTAACTAATCATAAAGCTGAAATGTTGCTATCGGACAAACAATAATCACTTTCCCTGGAACTGGAATCACTGTCTCTCCATCAAATCTGTTCATTTTACACAAGTTATATTAGTTGTGAAAACGTTGAAAGGATGGACATGATGTCAACATCAGAGCGCTACATTATATCCTACCTAGACAAACTGGATGTAGTCTACAGATCTTAAAATTTCATGAAGCCATGCGGAAAAACTAAATGGATTTGGATGCAAAATCCAAACTAAAAACTTTATTTTTAAATTAAATAGTTTGCTACTAAATTTAAATAAGAAACTGTCTGAAACCATCAGCTAGCTAAATCGTAGCTAAATTATCAATGACAGTGTTGGGTGTATGGATGTTATTAAAGTCGTCTCTGATGTTATGGTCAGCTCAGAGCTGTCCGACAGACATGGGTGTGGCTAACTTGCTTCTGACAAAAGGTCCATTATATACACTGTAGCCAGAGGTAATGTCTTTTAAGCATACTAAGACTGGCGAAATCCATCCAACTGTAATGTGCTGTGCATTGCACATTTAGCAAACCTTTTAACTGAGTGGACGTGATTTATCATACAACTATGGTATTATTATCTGCTAAACAGAAACACGTATCTATCCTACCATGAAATCATCACAATGTGTGCTAGTTTACACCACCTATAAAAAAGGTTTTGTTGAAGACTTCTGGTCCAGACTTTGAATACAAAATATAAACTCCAAATCAGGTACTCCTGGGCCTTTTACGTGAAGGTTGTGTAGAGTAAATATAGCATGTGATGAAGGTATTTTATGCGTCAGACCTTTCCACAATTGATTTTCTATGTATTACCTATATGTTGGCTGTGGGAACCCTGGGCAATAATGTCAAGCCACCTGAGTGGTTGGAAATGATGGCCTGTCTCAAAAAGGGATTAATCCTACTGATTCATACCTTGGTTCAGCTCTAAGTTATCTGGAAGAGGCTGATGAGGTAAAAAGAGGGTTCCCACTCCAAGTCAAATGGCAAATTCCATGCATTTTCCCTAACTTTCACTGACAAAAAAACATTTCTAATGAATGGAAAAACATGCCGCCAAAACAATATCCGTGTATAAGGGACAGCCAGCACGGTGACAATAAAAAAATGGGAAGTTAATGTGATACTATTTCACAAAGTTACTACTAAAAGTTCAGACCAATCATTTAATGACTTCATGCAATACCACATATAGAATGGCAACTACAATTGAAACGTGATGCAAACAAAATTCCCTGATATTCCATGATTCAACCAAAAAAAAAAAAATCTAATTCCCTGACTTTCCATCTCTGGAATACTTTTTAAAATCCCATGATGTTCCAGATGTTCAGTGACCAGTGGGAACCTTGAGAAGAGTTGGCATCGATGAATAGCAGAGTAGTGTGCAGGGATATGGTGACCTAGGTCTACGTGTGTGCTCAAGGAAACGCTTCAGTGGACTGCAGCGATTAAAGCTGTAATGGGTTCAACAGAAACGTCTTTTCCACGTCAAGTCAGCAAAGATAGCATTACTAGCACACATTACCCTCACCCGATTCTTTGACTATTTGGGCCTTTTACAATACCCAGGTTTTAAAAAGAGATCACTATATATTTTTACATTTTCTTCTGCTAGCCTTCATTTAGGATATTATTTTATATACCGCCCAGGAGCAGATGCTTATTTCCAATTTGCAATAAATTCACAACAGATTTGGTGCATGATTATTACAACAATCCCAGCAGTTCACCAAATCCATAGTTCAGTTGATACCTCAGTATTTGAGCCACTGTTTGGTTTATCTATTTTTTTTTCCTTTTCTTGAAGGGTAATAATTAGGAATTTGTTCTTCCTTTTAATATGTTCACTCTGTAGACTAGAATTAATTTTTTTTCTCTCACAATACTTTTCTGTCACTAGATGGCATGCTATGCGCACCAGCTTCTCAGCAAAACACAGCTGTGTGCCACATGCTATGCTTTGCTAACACCGTCAACGGCCTGACACCGAATTCATAATAAACTGGCAGTTTCAGATCATGGATATTGTATTGACACAACCCAGAGACTATACATGAGAGAGCCACATAAAAGCCAAGGTAAATAAATGCTGCGCATGGTCATTCCTAAAAAGTCACTTGGTGTTGTTATATGTTATACTGTATATATAGAAAGGCTCAGTGATTCTAGTGTCAATTTTGAAATTAAAAATGTGTTTGCTACAGTAGCAAGTAAGTAACGTATACAAGAGCTCAACAGGCTGTGTCTGCTGTTGGGGGTACCGTGCCTAAGTGTGTGCAAACAGCAGTTCTGTCTTCCCGAACTGTGACACAAAACCATGGACGTTGGAATCGCGGTATCTGTCTTGGTTTCAGAACCGTTACACCCCTATAACGTGGCCAGCTCAAATCTAATGTTTTATTTTTCCCTGGTTAGCCTAACCAGATGTACTCGTCAGCAATCTGTGATTAGCCTACTTTCATCAGATTAAAAGGGATTACATTGAAATGTGTGCAAATAGATTTGTGTGCATATTTAAAACACCATTTAACAGAAACTGTTGTGACTGCTAACACTCAGCCAAGGGAGATGATTGAACAAATAAAAGTTATTTAGCAACAGATGTTTCATGTCTGAATGTCATGAGAGAGAGAGAGAGAGAGAGAGAGAGAGAGAGAGAGAGAGAGAGAGAATAGTTTACAAGCTCTTGGTAAACTATTTGCACAGAGAAACCTATTTTGTAAAACTAGACCTGCTGTGAACACATAAGAACATTGCCACTGGCAAGCTTTTGTCTGTTTTTCCAGTCTGGGTGGAAAATCTGGAATGGCAAACCCACCCACCCACTCACTCACTCACTCACACACTCACACACTCACACACTCACACACGTGTCTGTTTAATATGTTAGAGCCTAGATATAAATATAGAGACATAAGCGATAGTTACACTAGCACTGTGTGTACGCTTTACAATAGAGAACCCAACTGAGAAAGTCTTACCGGGGAGAGTTTCTGGATGAGGTCATGGGCTACATGAACCAGGTTCTTGTCCTCTTGTAGGTGCTTCTGGAACCGGCGACTCTCTTCCTCCTCTAGCAAGTCAAAGTCATTGGCTGCATCAAGCAAGGCCTGGATGAGGCCCTTCCAGGAGCGGAGAGCAGGGACCTGGGGCGCTACGGCTGAGCTCACACCCGTGCCGATCACCAGCACTAGCTCGGGGGCGCGCTTTGTCTTCAGGCTGGGCAGCAGTTTCCTTTGGGAAAGGCAGAGAATGAGTGTTGATTGTTCCATTGTTGGTGCTTCCCATATCCATTTACATGGTTACATAAAGCATTTCACGCAGGTCTGCATGCAGTGTGAAATGTAAGCCCACATGTATTTAATTGGTAAGAATTGTATGAAAGAGGTGTAGAAACTTTAACAAAAAGGAAGTCAGAAGCAGAGTAACCTGTGCTTGCCGCTAAACCGCCTTACCTGGGTTTTTTGGCATTTGAGTCAACATCCTGAGAATCAGCTGCTGGCCGCTTCTCAGTCTTCACTGGTACAGCAGAGGCCATTCAGCTCCTGTTACAGAATCGTGATCAATATGCCAGCTCTGAAAGAACGGCATAATTGGTTCCTAGAAGGCTATGGAAATTTAGCAACAATTATTTGGGTACCAGAAACCAATATCTGTGGAATACCTTCACATGTTTTCACCTTGACAATCCCTCATATTACACAACGTTTCACAACCGTATGTGAATGATAATTTGACCAGCATGACAAATATGAAAAAGGGGATGCATGTAGTACGCCTACGGTAGTCTGTGGTCTGGTGCAACAAATTAACGTTCTTTAGAAACCACACATATGTTGCTGCTTCCAGTACCGTAATAGCATACATTATAATTTCAATAATAATAAGAAACAATAACAGGAACAAACAACTTTCTGTTATTGAAAAGTTACATTGCATATTATGATTCAAAATGCAGTACTGCAGGCAGCAGTAACAGTAGGCTAACACACCATTTAAGTGTTTAATTATAGTATTGGACCAGCTGTAATGTACAGATTTATTCTACTGTAGGGACCCTCCAACACACTAAGAATAGGCCTACTTTACCCATTAAATTCCAGGTGTATTTCCGTGTCCTTACTGTACAGGTCTTCTCAGGTTAGATAGATCAGAACTGTACTACATAGAAGACGTGCGAAAATGTAACTTTAAAGGTACTATTGTTTTGTTCGCGTTACTGGTTATTGTAACCAGAGCTAACGTTAGTCTTATATAACGTCGATAGTTACCGTAGCCGATGCATCCTTTTTCACATAACGTAAGGTTAGGTACTGCAACCTATCTTATCTTCGACGATATTAAATGCCTCTGCTTGAGACGTTTTTACTTGACATGCCGAGCATTGAATATAGCTGTCGTCGATCTCCCCTGTACATTACTTTGCTAAGAGACTAAATGCATATCTACTGTTATTGTTCTACCGTAATCTTTTCAGTCGTTGCTTGTACACCGTCGGTAACGTACTAGGCTACCTACAGTAGTAGGCCTACGTAACTATGGTACGTCGGTGTGAAAGACAACCCACCGACACGCAAGCGGTCAGCCTCCCTCTGTAATAATACAACAATTAGACATTTGAAAGCAGGTTAAGTCCGTTTTTGGTGTGTTTATACAGTTATTGCATGCATCGCTAATTGCTAAATAATCGAGAGTGGTTTCGTTTCACTTACGATAAGTTTGCCACATAAACCGCTTATGTACCGCAAACCATTAGTCCTAACGGTACGTTACGGTACTTCAGTTTACTTATAATCTGATGTCACACACAGGAGCTACGTGATTAGTTGGCTGCTATGTTAACACATCTGAAATGTTGGTGATCATTAACTGCGGTGTATGCAAACAGAGGGCTAGCCTACAAGCATTGCACGGTAGCCCCCATGGAGACACTGGCACGCACAGATTGCATCCTCCTGCTTGAGAGGAGCTGGATCAATTGTTCTGCTTGCCCACTTTCAAATGAGTTAACTGCCTGCCATCTACTGGTCATAACAAAAACCGCACTGCAATAACTGATTTTATCAGTTATTTCACAATGAAATACAAAACACTTTTAGCAGAGTTGCAGTCTACCCATTTTTCAATGTTTATGAATAAATCAAATGCACAGATTAATTTAGACTATAATAAAATTATTAACACTTCAAGGAATGATATCATAGCCTAGTTCTTCAGTCAATAATTACCTATATAGACAGTGATTCTAGTGCAATGAAAGCCTGTCTATAGTATAGTACAATAATGAAAAATAACTAACACCAGTTAACATTTATTTGATCCATTCCTCATTTACGTTGTAATTTAGTGATAGTGAAATGCAACTAAAAGTTTTGTCGGGTTGACACTTTTTGGTCAGTCAGATATACTATTTTAAAAAATTTAAGAAAACGTAATAGACTAGGTAAACTTCAATATATTTAGCATTAGGCTATAGGTCTACATACAGTACAGTCTAAAGACATAGAATAGTGAAATACGGGCTGGCCTTTAGTTCAGTGGTTTCTGACCATTGTGGTTTGGAGTAAATATCAAGATTTGTCACATTTGACTAAACCACTATTTTGTCAAAATGGAGGTTGTGGGTTTTTAGAGATAGGGTGAGAAGTTCGGCTATCCGTGAGGAACTCGGAGTAGAGCCGCTACTCCTTCACGTCGAAAGCAGCCAGTTGAGGTGGTACGGGCATCTGGTAAGAATGCCCCCTGGGCACGTCCAGCTGGGAGGAGGCCTCGGGGAAGACCCAGGACTAGGTGGAGATATTATATCTCCACACTGGCCTGGGAACGCCTTGGGATCCCTCAGACAGAGCTGGCTAATATGGCTCTAGTGCTATAAGGGAGGTTTGGGGTCCCCTGCTGCTGCCCCCGTGACCGACTCTGGATAAGCGGATGAAGATGGATGGATGGATGGAGGGTAAAGGGTAAAACATGCCAGTAATGTTCAGACAATTTGAGCCAGTGGCTCAATTTATTTGCGGAAATTTAGTCAGTGGCTCAATTTACCTCAAAGTTTGAAATAGGGTACAGTTACAGACTAACCTGTAAATGTAACTATTTTGCATACGTATTCACATAACAGTACACAAAAGTAACATAAACTTGTAACTGACACACAGTCAGTGTGTGTCAATTACAAGTTTGTTACTTTTATATGTTACTGTGTTGATGTAATACATATCTATTTGTTGACTAATGTTACGTTTAAGCCACACACAAACATGCTGTAGCCTACATAGTACTATACCCAACATCACATTTACACATAGCCTACATTCTTCTGCAAAAGTTAACATGTTGATCAACAGAACATAAACATGGTTTTATCTAAAAGTATGAGTTTTGCCTGTATATAATTGATTAATTAATGAATTGTTATTTGTTGTGTCATTTTAATGGTGGCACTATTACCCCATCCCCATGCTCATTTTACCACCGTTGGGGGAAGTTTTGCCTGTGGTTGTTGAGCGGTGCTGTTCGTGACTAGTGCTACAGGACATTTCCTTGGACATGGGACTCTTGTGGCAATGCTACAATTAACAGACCACTCTTAATTAACTAACTTACAAAAGCCTTAAATCTTTCCGATGTGTTAGTTCTTCTTAAGTACGGCACAAGGTGAAAGTGATTATACATACAGTAGTGCTACATTTTGTTTGCCTACCATCACCTATTGCATCTTAACCATCCAGGAGGGGTGGATTCCTCCCTCTGTGGTCCCTTCTCAAGGTTTCTTCCCTTTTTTCTCCCATGGGGTTTTAATTAAAAAATGTCCTTGCCCCGTGGGATGAGCAGGGTAAGGCGGTGTTGTTTGTGAAATGTAGACTGTAATGTGATTGTAAACCATAATAATTAGATAACTTATTTTAATGTTCATAGAGTCATATTAGCCTGATGTATATGTACTGTAGTAACTATTATTTGAAACAAATACCCTTTTATTTTGCAGTACAATTATCAAATGTAAAAAATGGCTTGTCTTATTCCATTCTCCCAGTACCTATAGTTATTCTTATGATCAGTTATATTAATAAGTTCTATGATTTCCCTGTATATTGCCTATAAATGCAAAACAACTTATTTTACCTGTAGAAATACAGATATGGTGTTGTTTCACACCATGCCTAGCTCTGATGTTTCTAGACTAAAATATCTAAAATAATGTTTTACTTCATACATACATAGCATGCATACCTGAAGATTACGCTTTCAACAGTAGCTGCCTATTTTCCACCAGTGGGTGTAAAATTGATAATACCGAAATTATTATAAAACTATTGCAGAGAAATATATCTGTTGGCCACAGTTAATGAGGAAGTAAGCATAAATGCTTTAAAATATAAAAACATGGTACTGATACTTTTATGGCACATTCAATAACTCAGAAAACATCTTTCCTGCAACCCTTTATTGTCCTCACCAGTATTGAAAGGACCCCTGATGTAACATGGACTTGCAGGTAAAGGAGGAAGAATGCCCCATTTCAAATCATCTACATTTTCTATACAGAAA
>JAODOY010000005.1:3565010-3578232 GCA_025399855.1 Forbesichthys papilliferus | reverse complement strand
TGTCACATGAAAAGATATGCTCACATATTTGCAAATATGTGAGGGGTGTACTCACTTTTGTGAGATACTGTATATAAGCAGGAGAGAGTGTGTTTACCGGGGCTGATTTACATTTCTCACAAGGCCTTAAGGGACTGAGGATGTGTTTTCAGACCACGGCCGTGGCCAAATTGTATCTTTGGATTGTTCATTGCCTTTTAATACATTTCTCTATTATTCTTAACATTTTCGAGTCAGAGTCCTCCTTTATTCTTTTCTGTCTGAATTAATACATAACAAGTGGAACAAAGGGTTAATTAATATAGGAAACGTTTGAGGAGTTCACCAAATGAGGTGCAGCAGGTCTGCAAGGCTTGAGATGATCTATTTCTATCTACTGTTTACTGGCATGTGCATGGATGGTGAATATAAAAGGCTTATATTATCACGTCTAATATTGGACATGAATCCATTAATACTGTTTTGCATAGCTGTTAATACAAATTAAAAAAAAACATTTAGTGATGTTACACGTTTCAATCAATCATTTCTAATTTTACAGTAACCCTGTGCGTACTGTAAACCCACTCTGTTCTATTCTAGCGGAGACCTTTGAGCCCTGCAGACACCCAGGCACTCCCACCTATGGAATCCCCAACTCCAACAGACTTCACTTTCAGGCTGGAGAGACCCTCCTATATACGTGTGTCAGCGGGCACAAGCTTCTGGGGGAGCCCCTGCTGCGATGTGTCCCTGGACACCCATCGCAGTGGAGTGGATTGCCACCTGTCTGCAGATGTGAGGAACTGCATGCACACATGTACAATCCATTATACTGTACCATACGTGTTACTAGGTTGTTGTAGTGTCTTTCTGAGAATGAACTTCTTCTAATTTATTGTATTCAACTATCTAGATTGTGTTACCAATAATTCATCATGTTCCACACGTCTCTCCCAATATTTTAATGTTACATTTAATTAATTTTTTCCAGCCCAAACAATGGGGTATGATGAACGAAGATTAGATGGTAAGTACCATTTAGCCAGGAGTCGTTTGCTACACATTCATTTTCTGAATTAATGCTAATACTAATGCTGTGGCTGGAGAGCCCTCTAACGATATTACATATTTGTTAGCATCTTTCATTTGCATCCACATTTACCATTTGTGATATACTTTTGAAATGTCCTTTTTTTCTCTATTTCTCTGTACTGGGTTGAAGATTAAATTGGCTGCTGTCAACAAACGGCATGCAATAAAATATGTGGTAAAGAAAGTATCAGTTGTAACATTCAGACAATACTGTAATATGCAGAGTCAGAAAGCTGTCAATAATTTAGGTTCTGTATTTGCTTGAGCAATTCAAGGAAACAGTGGAATCAGCATTTTTTAAATATATTTAAATTGTGTTTCACTAGTTATTTTCTATTATTTACACACACATTGGTGTATGTTTAACAAATCATTTAAAATCGTGGTGTGTACTATTTAAAGTCAACTTTGGTGACTTGAATACCAGTGATGTTTAAAGAAACAAGTTTAAACATGCTAAGTGTCTGTGAATGTCCCATCTGTTCCTAGTGTCTACAGCAGACTTCAGGATGGAGGGTGCCCGTATAGCGCTTGCTGTCTTCATTCCAGTGACCCTCCTACTTGTTATCATCTTTGGAATCTACATCTACTTCTCGAAGTAGGTTCATATAACCAGAAGTAAACAGATCTTTTTTTAATGAAACTTTTGACAATAGACTAATTTTCACTCATTTTCTCATCAATTGCCTTGTTATGCCGGCATAGTATGTACTCCGGTCCTGGAGGGCAGCACCCTGCATGTTTTAGATCTCTCCCTGCTCCAACACCCTGATTCAAGGTTGTTAGAAGCCTGATAACGATCCATTCATTGAACCAGGTGTTCCACCTGTAGTCTCAGGCCATCAGGCCAGAAGTTGTTGCTGGTCCCCACACTCATGTTCGGACCAGAGGGACTGATCATTCCAAGCAGTGGCACCTCCCTCTTTACGTTGTGTAGATTCTGTTGACTGTTATTCAAACAGGCTTTTAGTTAGATGAGGGTTGGCATGGCTGTCTGATTGTATGTCTGTTATGCATAGCTTGTATTCTTTTGTCTTCTATTTTATAACATTTTTATTGTGATGCTGTTTGTAGTTCTTATCTGGGAAAGGTGCTGTATAAATACTTGCTTACTTATACCATTGCCTACAACTTGTGGGTGCTCTAACAGAATCAATATCGTTGACATAAAACGCTGTTAAAGCACGTCCTGGATAAAGCCTTGTGCAAACTGTGGATTATATTCCCAAAAAGGTTACTATTGGTTACGAATGCAAATGTATTTCCTCTCTCTCAAGCTCGTCTAAACGTGTGTGTCCCACAGCGCTCAGAGGAAGCATCTACGGCTACCTGCGTCTTCCAGTTTACCGTACGATCACATAGCTGAAGAGTCCACGCTTGACAGTTCTGCGTATGAGACGACGGTAAGTGACAACTGCCGTGTGTGTGTGTGTATGTGCGTGCAGGAGTGTGTGACAGGGTTGGGGAAGTGGGTAGAGCAGGTGAGGTGTCCTTGAGCAAGACACCTAACCATATCTGCCCCCGGTGGTCAGGTGGCTCCTTGCACGGCAACCATCACCATCGATGTGTGAATGTGTGAATGTGAGGCTATACTGTACAGCGCTTTGAGTGGCCGGAAGGTTAGAAAAGCACTATATGAATGCAGTCCGTTTACCAGATGATGGAGAAGAGGGTAGTTTTGAACCAGACACTCTCTCTTAGAGGATTAAAATGACGATGCTACACAGAAAAGGCTTGTGACTCCCTAATACGTTGTCAATACAGTGATTAAGCATGTAAGGAATAGGGATCTAATTAGTTTTACATTTTAGTCTCTGTCTAAGATCATTTACAAATGGCCAGCTATGATTTTCCTTTTCTACTACAGAATAGTCAGAAAGAGATCAGAAGAAGCCAGCAAGTGTAACTTTTGACAAATTATAAATAATGAAATATTTAAATAAATACATTTGTCTTTGAATACAAAAGCATTGCACAAATCAAAATGTATTGTTTTGGCTACAGTCATCCTACAAAATGTAATTGTTTCAGCTTATTGACAATTTAGACCTGTTCGTTTACATCAGCATTAAGTGTGGTGTTTTTTATATTTCCCAAAGTTGATATAGTTAGACTAGTATGTTCAATTACATACCTAAACCATATGTCTTAGCTATTGTTCTTGTATGTTAATTAAAGAGAAAAATGAAGGTTACATAACTTACTTTGAACTTGCGCTCAGATGTCAAGTTAAAATAATTGTTCATTGTTGTTTCAAGCGATATATAATTTTTGTGTTTTTATCTATTCTTCTTCCATGCCTGCAATACTGAAGAACAATGAGGTGAGATGTTGTTTTATTAAATCCTAAAACATTCCAATAATATTTGTAGGAGTTGATGTTATGAACTGGTAAGATCCAGACTAATCTGTCTGAATGTTTCGCATTCACAAACTGAAAAAAATACTTGGACGTTGATCTGTCTGCCGTTATTTTTGAGTCGTTTTCGCTTGAAACCACGCCCCTATCTATCAGTATGACTCTTTGATTGGTCAGAACAGTTGTTACTTGCTACTCAATCGCAAGGATCTCTCAGTCAGTTAAAGAAAGGAACATTTAGTGTAGTCAGGTAAAGGAAGGAAAGGAACATGTATAGTGCGGTCAGGCACTGCAAAAACTAACATCTAATTTAGTGTGTCAATCTTGTTTTTAGATTTAAAATCTAGTTGGATTCGTAAATGGCTAATCTAGTGATTTAAATTAAGTAAATCTGCACTTAATTTAAGAAGTGAATTTCACTTACTGCACTGGCAGCCAACAAACTATGTCCTTGTTGTAATCATAAGCAAGCTCAAAACTAATATATTTGCACTTATATTTGATAGGGCATTTTTTGCAGTGGGCAAAGAATGGAAAGGGCGATCGGGTTCAAACCCGGGACCTTCTCGCTGAGGCCACAGTGCTATCTCCAATAGTAGCCTCGCAGGACCATCCTGATTTCACAAGGCTACCTGACTCTGCCCACTGCACACATGCTAAAAAGTAGTCATGGAACTGAGGGAGGGGAGGGGCAGAGAGGGGGAACCCCATAAACATTACATTTTAAATGTCATGATGTACTAGTGCTCCAATAGTACACTTCTCAGTCAGTCAATTTTGTCAATATTTACACCAGCATTGAAGTCTTGTCAGATTTTATTATATGTATGTATTTATTTAATTAATTAATAATTTAGTTTACAGCTCAAAAAGTAAATGTTTGGGTGCAGTTACGCCTTCATTTACTTACTTAACTGTAATCCAAGAACAGATACTTCACGGTTTGTTGCAATTTTTTAAACTGCCACAAGGGCTCAGTGATGAAAATCTTTTAAAACATTTGTTTTTTACCTTAAACAATTCAACAGTATGTCAGCCTTTTGTCATTTAGCACATTCACTACAAAATATGATAAAAACATTTGACTAAGATTATAGACCAATATAAAATATAATAACTGGCCTTGTCAATGTTTCTGTGTACTGTGCTGAACCTACGTGTTGTAAACTGTTAAGTAGTTGGCCTAATTATTTTCTTCTTCACAGGACACGAGGGAGTACGAAGTTTCAATCTGAAGGCACTAGTGTTTGTGTGTGCGCACACGTTTCAAGAAGGATAGATAAGAGGCTTAATTCACGCCCTTTCGATTGGAGGACACACTCATCCCTTTTTCAGCTGGTTGGAATGGTCTCCACGCTGTGCATCTCCTGGTGAACATGACACCAGTTACCATGCCCAGGACCACACACACACACACACACACACACACATGCACATGCACATGCACACACACAAACACACAACTTCTGGAATGGCTGGGCCACTGGATTATTTTTCTAACCGCTCGACAGAAGTGGTCTGGCTTGCAGCAGTTTGTAAAGTTTTTACCATACCATGTTGGCATCCTGACATCCAGACTTTATAGCGTCAGATCAACGGGGAAAGATGCCAGGCTTGCATATTAAGTGCACATAACCACAGATGTTTTCTTCTTCGTCCTGTATATTCTCTGCCATCACATGAAGTGGTAGTGTGAAATAATTACAATCATTACGCATTAAGTACAAGTTACTTCTGTTCTCTGCAAAGGTGTGCACATCATTGGACAAAGCACACACACACACACACACACACACACACTACAGTGCAGTGTAGAAATGGGCACCCATGATAGCTGCAGTGACCTTGATTACACACTACTACATTAAAGAACACAGATTATTCATCAAGTTTTGGAAATAATCTAGTTATGAAGCCACTCAACATGGAATTGTCACCACAAACTGCTCGATGTCTCCTAAGGAATCAGAATGTGCCTTAAATAGAAGGCTTTGTAAACCTATTCACAAAACATATTTAATTCACAACGTAACGTTACAAGCAAGCCAAACTACAGTTTCTGCGTTACTTTTTTGTGGTTGTTTTCTTTATCTGTTGCATTACAAATTATTTGTTACTATGACAGACAAAAAATACAATTTGTAAACAAAATAAAAATAAAACCATGCACACAAAAAACTATTCATTTTCTTTGTATTTGTATTCCCATGCATCCCATTGCCTGTATGAAGACTGTAAAATGAAGGTCAATATTGTTGTTTAACATTTCTTAACATATGTATTCATGCAAGCTGGTGTGATGACAATGACAATAATTAAACTATTTTTGATTCATTGTACATATTGTACTGATTAAGATACTCCACAAACATCTTAAATAAAAGTTATTCAGATAAAACAACTTAATTTGCCTTATCGGTGTTTCTTATATCTTGTACTGTGGCAATTGTGATTGTGATAATGATTGTATGTGTCACGGCCCTGCCTTGTTTTTAGCAGGCCTGTGGTCCTTATTGGCTGTATAGGCCCTAATTAGGCTAATTAAGTGCACCTGGGCAGATCACTTACAGTCGGTGTGACCCTCCTGGCACCACACAAGCTGTTTGGGTTGTTCCTTAGTTTGGTTAGCATGCAACACGCACCACATATATTCAGTACACACACCATTCTATGTTATTCTGTTAAGAGTTTATGTTTGTTTAGGTTGTCCCTTAGTTTGGTTAGCATGCAACACGCACCACATATATTTAGTACACACACCTACAGACATTCACACCTCATTCTATGTTATTCTGTTAGTTAAGAGTTTGGTTTGTTTGGTTTACGGCCCTGGAGCCAAGTCGTAACCTATGAGAGTTTTTGCCCTTTACCTATTGGGAAGTAACCTAACACAATATCTGTGTGTGTCTGTTATGACACATCCATCTGGGAAGCAAATAATTCTGCAACTATTGGGGTAAATTATTAGAATTATCTTATGGCTGGGTAACACTGGGTCTAGCGTTTGGGTAAAACCTGACCTGTTTAGTTAGGTGTTTCGTCATAGTCTTCTCTGCATGTGATGAGGTGTGAGAAGCAAATAAAAATACTGAAGGATGATCTAAAAGGCTTCTGACACTAGGAAACTGACGCTCAACCTCAAAAAATAGATACTCCGTTTTTAGAAACAGTATTAAAACAACATAACTCATACAAATTAACATTATTTGGATGATGGAAACCCATGGAATTTAAATGTTTGAACATTTCTCCATATTTGAATACAAGACACAATAAAAAAATAGGAAATCCACATATTGCTATTAATTGTGATCTTTGAACTTTTAGCCACTACAGGTGCATTGATATTTTATTTAGGCCAATAAATGTGAAAATCAAGTACAATCAATTAGACAACAGCACTCAATAATTGTATTGCTATCCTCTGCTAGCAAACGCTAAAACTGAAACAGAACATAACATGCAGGCTGTTAGTGAAAAGTAGTCATTTCAAAATGCAATGAAATGTTCTTGCCGTTCTGTTTACAATCTGGTTAGATTAAACCAATGATTATCGTAATGTTCACGTTAACTGCAATCTGCAGTTTAAATTCGGTTTTTTATAAATATGTATATAACACAACAAAACAATATATGTACCTTTTCCATTTTCTTTGAGCTATACAGTGTGTATTTGTTATTTCTACATTAATATCACCGAAGCCTTCATGTCCACGTTAATGCGCATGCGCACCCGGCTCTTCGCGGTTGCGCCAACTCGGAAAGGATGTTGCTGGTGGTCAATGTTGATGCACAGGATTTTTCATAACAATAACAGCAACCAAATCACATCTTTAGATACATGATTTGTGGATTACATCTTGAATCGCTCTCGGTTACCGTGTGGTAGAATTAGTTGTGTTCGCTGCTTCGTCCTGTGTTGACAATGGGAGCGGACGGGTTTGCAGATTTACAAGCCTCCTTTTTGCAGGAGCAGAAGCAAGAATCATGGCTGGCCAGCTAGGCCGCAGATGATTTTAGTTCCTACCAGCAGTCGTTTCACAGTAAATATTATATTTAGTATCGGGAATAGTACATGTGGAGTTGTGCTGCAAAGGTATTTTTTAGATGAACGCATTGCCATTTCGTTATTAGATGTTAGCACCCTGATAAAGCGGGCTTGTGTTAGCTTTGCAACCTTGACTGGTTGACGTCTTGCACTCGTCGTTAGCCTGCTAACGTTAGCTACCGCTGCGTGGCTTCTTCTCTGTGGACTAAACACCTATTAAAGAAAACCTTTCTGCTTATTTTGTTGCGTGCTCGGTAGTGATTTTCACCACAGTATCGTTCCGCTACGTGGACCTCTGGATGAATGTGGGACAAAATGGAGACCCCAACGATTGTGTACGACTTGGATACCTCCGGGGGCTTAATGGAGGTGAGGCTGTTCAGCCCGGAGGCCTAGTTCCTCACCGCTATGTTTAGATTATTTCATACCATATTAAGTAATATTGTTGGCAGGCCACGCATTCAAATGACCTGTAGCTGGCGAGTTAAAAGCGTCTACGTTACAACACTGGACATTAAAAAAAAGACATGGGTTGTATTGCTGTAGGATTTTCAGCCGCATAGTTACGCGAACTGACATGACAGTTGCAGGTTTCCGATAATGACTTATTCAACTTTTACAGCAAATCCAAACCTTGCTGGCGCCCCCAAAATCGGAGGACGCAGAAAAGAGGACTCGGAAGCTTGTAAGGGACGTGAGAAGGAGCGGCAGAGCCACGAACCACGACACCTGTGATAGCTGCCGCGAGGGAGGGGACCTCCTCTGCTGTGACCATTGTCCTGCGGCCTTCCATCTCCAGTGCTGGTATGTTTGCGAGTAAACACGTATATTCTCTGTTGTTGTTATTATTAACACTTACTTATTCTATTCTTTCTATTGATGTTTGCGTTAAGGCGGGCGTGTGAATGTAATAGTGGTGGTGACTACTGTGACGGCTGGAGAGAGTGAACGTTACATTCATCCAGTATCTGTCGTTAATGAAGCGGCCCGATTGTAACTAATCCGTGCGCCTTCATTTTGTTGAGTGTGAATGCATGTACGATCGGGCCTGGCGAAATGGTGTTGGACAATGTAAATGAAAAATGTGAATGTGTTAGGAATATGGTGTTTCGAGACGTCCGGGTTATTTAGTAGTCGCTGAGATTGGTTAGAATTTGCCGCGGAACACTCGCGGGGTGTAGGCTGTGGGGAGCGTCTATCGCTTGCACTGCGAGAGCTGCTAAAAATGGAGTCGATGCTGCTGCTCTGTTTACAATATGGCGACCTCCCTGGATTTTTTTTTTTTGTTCTATTCCAGCGCCATTTTACCACCTTTTCTTAAATCAAATCCGGTCTGGTTGTAAATGTACGTTGGTGAATCAAATCGGACATGGTGTTTGGACAGAGGCAGTGGTTGAGTGTGTTTGATCTGCACAGTATAATAAAAGCCTAGCTTTTCTAGCTTTTCAATGGCGCGGTTTTGCAGCGGTCTGTGTAAACACAGGGCATATGTGGCTCTGGGTATTTTTGTCTTGGTATTTGCAACAGCTGAGTTCATATTATAATTCACTGGGTTGTTGTAACTTAAAGGAGAGACTGTTTGATATAATTCATTAGCCAGAGCCCCGATTAGCAAATAATGGAGCTTCATCCATGGTTATAAGGCACAAAGCACATTTTCTTATCTTACGTTGGTGACATTTAAATGTCACATTAATGTAATTAATGTTCCCACTCTTAACCGTCATGTATGCTTTATTATTTGTAGTAACATGAAGTGTATGTATACTAGGTAGCAAAAGCAGCACTTAGTGTATACTAAGTGTATACTACTAAAGTGTAAAGTGTAGTATACACTTTCAGGCGTAAAGTGTATACTACTATATACACTTTAATGCGATCATTAATGCCTGATTCATTATTGTGCACTGTGGCTTGAACATTGTTCCGAGATTGTGTTTACTGGTATGGTGTTGTGTTTCATCTGTACAGATTTGAGATGCAACCACCCCTGTTGATGGTGCTCTAGCATAGTAAACCGGTAGCAATTAAAGCACGGCTATTTCAATGAGACCGCAATACATTTAAATAATCATGATGATGACAAATTCAGTGTTCTACACATGCTTCTTCACTCCTAACACACGTCATTGAGCAACATTTTCAAGAAAATGTATTTAGTAAAAAGATCCACTGAACATAGTAAACCTTTTACAGAACACAACCACTGCTTACCTGATTAAATGGTAAACAATGTTGTCAGTAATTAGCCACTCCCAAAGATATGTTCATATACAGTGTGCAATGTGTGGCATACCAGCTGTTGGTTTTCATTTCATATTGTGTGATTCTGTCATCTTCTCGGTGTTGTAAAACAGTATTTTCCCACTAGATGGAGACAAAGCTGAGCTCAGAAATACAAGAAAAAAAGAAACTTTCCAAACATGCCACATTATGTGATTCTGTTCCCTCCATATTACAATGTGTATATAATTGCTCACATGTTGTCAGTGGTGTTTTATTGGACATAACTGTACATTTTATTACCTGCCTGGTTGGGTGGATGTGGGAGGGTCTGATAGTCCTTAAATATCTGTTCACCTTCACAGCAACCCTCCGTTAAGTGAAGAAATGCTTCCGCCTGGGGAGTGGATGTGTCACCGGTGTAATGTTAGAAAAAAGGTGAGTCTAATTTCCGCACACGTTCTTCCTTTAGCAGCACAGACTGCAAATCCTTATAGTGGCATGTCAATCAAAAGCCAGTGGAACAGTGAGGGGAAAACTAAATGAAAAGTAATTTGTAAGCTCCACAAAAGGTTATTGGACAAGTCAGTGGAAAGTGAGGGAAAAGTCATGGCATGTGACGGGGCACCCTGTAATGCTGCCCCCCTTCCCTCCACACCCTCTCCTTCCTCCCACCTCCTCAGAAGCGGGAGCAGAAGTCGGAGCAGACCAACGGCCTGCCTGACAAGTCTGTGTCGAAGCGCCCGGCCTCCCCTCCGGCGGCGGAGCTGGAGCTGAACGCCGGGCCCCTGCGGCTGGACGGCCTGCCCCCGGGGGCGGGCGCGGCCGGCCCTGGCCTTCGCGTGGCCCAGGTGCGCCTCCTAGACCGCAGGACCAGCAGCCGGCCCGGCAGCCGGCCCGGCACGCCCACGTCCAACACCTCGTCCTCCACGCCGACCCCCTCGGAGGACCCCAACGACGGGGAGGACGATGCGGCAGAGGCCGATGAGGAGGCTCAGCAGGGCTCGGAGCTGGAGGGCTCCGGGGGCAGCGTTGGCGGGGGCTGTGTCGCGGCCCCGCCGACACGCCTGCTCAAGAGGCCCTTTCAGCTGCTCATCGCTGCTGCCATGGAGAGGAACCCCACGCAGTTCCAGCTGCCCAACGAGCTCACATGCACCAGCGCCCTGCCGGGTCAGTGGGGGAAGGGGGGTGGGATTGGATTAGGATCCCCGTTAGCTGATATGAGAAACAGCAGCTGCTCTTCCTGTGGTCCGTAGAGAAACACATGACAGAAGGATAACGGTGCATTCAAACATGAGCGGCAATGCCTTCGCGGGAAAGAGACGTTTAAAAAACTCTTCCCGTCCCGCTCCTAGAAGTGAAAAAAAAAAAACGATTTGATTTTTCTTTTGCCGCCACGAGAAGGCCAATCAGAGCATCGCGGCAAACCAGTAGGAAAGCTTGTAGGCAGTAAGTAAGCAACTGTTTTTGTTCAGAACTACAGAGGGTGGGCCAATATCACATTTCTTGTGTTTGCACTTGAGGGATGGCAAGCAGTTTTACCGTTCATGTGTGAATGCAACCGTGGGCGTAATGGTTCTGAAACTGAGACCGAAACTGCGATGCAAATGACCACGTTTTTTTTGCTGTGGTTCCGGTGGACAGAACCACGGTCCGTCCGCCTGTTGAGCTCTCGTTTACTTTACCACTCTAACAAATCACATTTTTTATTCTACAATTAACCATAGAACCGCTGATCCTTTCTAAAGTTATCAAAACACAACAACAAATTGAGGATGTTCCTAGCGACTAATTTCGCCGTCGGTTAAACGAAACGTGAAATTTAGACTAGTCGATTTGTCTTAAAAATACGTCCAAATTGATCACAATCAGGCTTAACATTGTCAGCGTGTGTACATGTTTTATCTCAGTGGGTGGAGATCACGTTATAACTTTACCTTCTCATTTAAAAACAACAAATCCTACCACTTCATCAGTTACAGGAGTCTATGGCACAACAGTGGCGAGCGCCAATACAGCTCCATTATTCCCAGGCAGCGGGACGAGCGTTATGAAACTCTTCAATTTATATTGATTCTGTGTGACTGTCTGTATGCTGCATTGGCTGTGCTAATTAGCTTACCGTAGTTAGTTAAGTCTCGCAAAATGCTATTTAGCCTAACTTTAACAGGTCAGGAACCCGACGGCCCGATTTTTACCGATATTAAATGCAGTTGTACTCTAAGGTTAAATCGAAAGCAGAGAGGTTGTGAATCCAGATCTGTTTGGACGATGCATGATGCTGTGCTGCAAATTTTGACACAGATTCATCTTCTGCGAGCAGAGCTAGTGGCAACATCAAAGCTTGCTGCGTTTAGAGGAGTTCCAGCTCCCTCCCTACTAGGAACCAAAGACGCATGAAAAATCAAACGCTACCAACGCCACTCGCAGCGTCTGATGGTTTTGCATGTTTAATGTGCAGGCTGAGGCAGGAGAGTAATTGAGCCACTACTAAAAATAAATATTACAATAAAATAATGTGTTTAAACGACTAGTATTTATGGTGCGGACTAGCAATGATCCCAGCGTTTAATCGTTTTGCCGACTAGGCGCGCACATCCCTACAACAAACGCAATGTATAGATGAACTTGTTCTCATTCGTGGATTAATTGACCCCCGTCACTACGATGTTGGGTTTGCTGGCATAATGGAACCGTTAACACCCCCACAAAAGAAGCGTAGCAAGCATCAAAATGTAAAATGACAAAGCAAGGATATACACAACGATATCGTGTCCCATATGAGCAAGCATGGGTGGATATCTTGTATAAAGGCGGTTGGTCTGTAGGATTTGTACATGTATTGTTCCACACCACGTGTACTTTATGTAAAGTGTGTCCATCGTCTTGGGTTCTCCAGGCAGCAGCAAGCGCAGGAGAAAAGAGGAATTGCTAGGGAAGCCTTTCAGGAGACCTCAGCACGAGTTGGACACCAACGGCCTGGTCCCACTGCCGGTTAAAGTGTGCTTTACCTGCAGCAGGTCAGTTGGTCAGCCCGCACGCTCAAATGTGACCTTGTATTTACACACTTACACACAAGCTCAACAAATGGCAGTATATAATGTTTGAAGAAAAAAGAAGTACATAAACGTAATAAAAATGTATTTTTTTAATGAAATCATTCACAAAGATGAACAATGTATAACACACTCTTTTCAGTACATTTGTTGTCTCACCAAAAGCATCATATTTCCAGTAGGGCTGTCAGTCCATAACATTTTTTTTTATTGCAATTAATCGCACGCTTTACGTAAATGCATATTTTTACCTATTCAACATTTTAGCAGAATTGTTTTCCCGTGTTATATTTTTATAACAAGATATCCCAGCTTTATGCAAATGTTTAAGTAAATACAAACATTTGCATGCGATTAATCATAAATACATTTTTTATTGACTGACAACTAGGGGTGCACGATATTGATCAAATGTGATATTGCGATATTGATCATGAAAATTGCAATATCGATATTAATTTC
>JAODOY010000005.1:3543306-3564910 GCA_025399855.1 Forbesichthys papilliferus | reverse complement strand
TCTCTGACTGAGATTGAGGTGGCTGGGGAGCGGGTCTGGGGTCCCTGGTGGTTTGTGTTTTGGGGATGGTGGTAATGTCCCTCCCGATTTTTGTTTGTGATTGGAGGGTTGGGATGATGAGTGTAACATGAGTGGTGGTATTACTTTTTTTTTAATGTATTGTTTTTAGTAATTTTGTATTGTTTTTACTGATGTTGTAGTGTGAAGCACTTTGTGTTACATAAAGATTGATTGATTGATGGGCTAATTGATGAAACACAAGTTAATGTTTCCCATCTGAAAACCTGCAGAAGCCCTCAATTCAACAAGTCAGGGGTGGTTCCTTGAGGGAAGGAGTGGAGGAGATATAGCTATATGCTACAAGCTAGCTCACAGAAGGCACATATTATCTTGCTAGTACATGCAGAAAACAATATGTTTAGTTTTTGTGAAACAGCAGAGTTGATACCAAGTTCACACTACAAAAATTTAGCCTAGTTTTCCCTTTGCCAATACGTTTTTTGAGATCACAGTCAAACGTTCCAGCTCGGATGGAAAGCAAAGTATAATTGTGTAGTGTGAACTGCTCACAACGCGTTCTGAGAGTGTCACTGATGTGTCCGACAGTCCTAATCCTGAAGTGTGAAATGTGGTGTGACGGCAATGACAGCGGTGACCTACAGCCAATGAGAGTGCAAGACATGAAGGAAAGCATGGGGTAGGTTACCTTTATAATCATAACTTAAGTGTTTTTTAAATGGACTTCCGTGGTCCACTGAACTATTCACATTTGTAAAGTGGGGCGCAAAACACTTTTCAAAAATACTTTTGAGTTTATTGTGCATTCTAGTATATCTTCCCAACAAAAAAAGGAGGAGTAACACTTTACTCAGCATAATGCTAAAATAGCCGATATATTGGCTACACACTGTTCACAACATGAACAATATTTAAACACCTTGGTTGCTATAAACTCATAAATGCCAAATGTAAATGTTCCTATCACAGACAACTAACTCAGAACTTTAATTAACTGGCAACCCATACCATGTACAAGGGGAACTATTAGTCTACTCTCAAACCAATCAGAGATAGGGGATAGGGGAGGGGATGTTAGTCAGTATTTAATCACAGTTATACATTACGTTTTTTGTAATAATAATCATTTGCTTTTGTCTACCTAGCAAAACACTGACGCTTAATTAAACGTCCGGGCCATTTGTGTGTCATCCCCTGAAGAGAAATGGCAATTGGCCATATTTTAAAAATGAAATCATAACTGAAATAGTCAAATTTGTGGATTTTAACCCTTTCTGCTTCAGGATAGCCTGAACTAGCACCTGAGCTTTCCAATCAGCGTCGTGTTTATAGCTATACGTGCCTGGTTTAGGTGTGCCGACCATGGTGCTGACAACGAAAACGACCAGATGGTTCATCCAATCAGTATTTCTTACCAGTACCAGCCTTTCATAAACAGTTTCAATGTACGGCTCCCCAGATGGACTTGTGACAACAATTCCTCTGGCATGTCAGGTTAGCTTCAGTAGTGGGAAGCATAACAATTATACCTGATTAGTATGGTGGCCAATGTTGGTTCTGCAGCAAAAATACCTGCAGCCATTGGGTCAAAACACGCACCTTGAATGATTATTATAAGTATTACACCATAAAACGCCTACAGTAGAATGTGTGAGTTCGTAATGAGGGTCAGAAGTCACTCATGCACATTCACAGAATCATAATGGAAGTCTGACAAAGTTGGGAGAAGCCAGGAGAGCAGGATGTGACTAGTCTCGAAGCAGCTGTGCTGGTGGTGCCTTACTCAGTAAACACCCCGTTAAAAAGGTGTAACGCTATTTATTGTGCAATTGCCACACTTGGCTCACACGTTGCTTCGGAATATGCCCTATTGTCCTTCGTACTTCTTACACTGATTTCATTATTCTTCATGACATTCATAACAACCAAGCAACATACTGTAGTCGTATGGTCATACCTCCTTCTGTCATGTGCCAGCAGAACTCACTTTCAAGATGGGCCAGCTCGTAACCCTCCAAATATACAGCTTACTAAAGAATCTAGAGAGAAATTAAGATACTGCATTTTTTAAGTGCATACAAGTCACTAAATACAATTTAGTATTTAAAAAATAAATACATGTAACAGATATGATGCGAACAAATGTTAGCTACAGTAACTGTTTATATAGTCTCAAAATGTGCATGTTGTGATACGGGGATTATATTATATACCGTAAATATATTATATCAGTAAGAATGTGCATGATTTTTGAAGACTTTGTTAAATAAGTGCAAATTTTAAAGGGAGAATGTAAAATAAACCATTTTAATGTCCTCCTGTCATTAAATTGTTAAAGTACACTGTGCACTAAATTTCTCAGAGAACAAATAGAATTCACCTATACATTATTTAGATTCCATACAATAGGCCCAAGGTTATTACATCACAAAAACAAATTATTATTATTCATCAAAAACACTAAACCTGGGCACCTCTCTAGGCTGTTTCCATTTTAAATTATGATTCCACCATGTACGTCATACATGGGAAATTACTCTACGCTCACAAAATCAATTTCATTAGCTAAGCAGGCCATTTTCATGCCCTGGGCATTCGACCTGCTTTCCTGTACATAAACATTGCTTAGAGTAAAGCAGTGCAAAGCTCCACTTCCCCAGACCGGAAGATGCCCCTGCATACATTTTGGATGTTGTGTGGCCAGGAAGTGGGCGCGTGAATGAGAGCATCAGATTTGTTTACAGCTCAGCAGTGATTGTGATGCCATAACCACCACATGCCGTGGTTAAATGAAGCAGAAGGCGATTTAATGCTTGAGTCAGGCAGCCGATTGTACAGTATGAGCAAAGCAATATGACAATTTGTTCTTTAGAAGAAAAAATGAAAATGAAAAATGAAAATGAATAATTCTGAAAATTAACACTCAAATAATGGACATGATATATAAAGATTCACGTCTCAATGTATCAAAAATTGTAGTTTACTTTTTTGTTTTTAATGATAGTACAGCTCTAAATGCTGTTGCTCATGCAGTGTCTTGTTTATTCCTGTCCATGGGAGGAAAAATATGATGAATTTTAATAAATTCAATTACCAACATGTATAATGCATTGTATTTAAATTGATCTCATTCGCCTTTGAACAAAGCCAATAAACATTGCAGTTAGGGGCATGTTTACCTGCATTAACCCCATACTGTAGAAAACATATTAGGACTGCAAATGAACAATTAGCTGCAGATCATCATGCTTTAAACCTGTCTTCATTCCCTCCATTACAGTGATAAATAACTTAATCAATACTCCATACAAAGCTTGCCAAGGATAACCCAAGACTGAGATCATGAGTCAGATCAGACTGAAATGCTCTGGGAAGCTGTTTGCTATCTATAGGGCACCTTGTAATCCTTTCCTCCTTATTGTTTATATAGAAAACAAGTTTCTTTTTCACATTGATCAAGTCTGGTTATGAAAAATGGCAATGCAGTGCCATATAAAAGTTAGCCTTGAGTGCTTTTGCTATGCATGTTTTCCTTTAAAGAGCACACCAATGGCTATATGTGGCTATATGATTAATTTAGAAACAAACACCATTAAAAAGACAAGCGTAATATGGCAACAGAGAAAATGTGTGCCACAGCATGTACCAGAGACGCATTCGATTCTAGCAGATTTCTAGTATCAACTTGATGTAAGTACTATCAACTATCTGATATAACAGTTGTTAAAAGGATTCATATCCATTTGTAAATGTCACTGTTGTGAGAAATGATTCATTGTAATCATTCGACAAAACATTCTATCGCTCTCTTTCTACCTTGTTCCTTTCCATACCGTACATCCATATCCCATGATATGATATCCCGTGATCTCCCTTTGTATTCATGTATGTAAGCTTTCTGCTTCAGATGCCATCATACCAGATGAATAATATCTCTCTCCCTTCATACCTGTAGCCTCCACCATGCCCTCGAGGATGACCACAATCTCAAACTCCTCCTTCTCCATTTGGGCTTGCGACATCTCCCAGAAGGGGCTCTTCTCGTTGATCTCATGGGAGATGATGAGCGGCGACACGAGGAACAAACGGTCGTCTCCCGTGTCGAAGCCGATGTTGATATCCGTTTGGTTGAGTGGGATAAACTCCCCTTCCTTGGTCTGCTGTGACCGGATTAGCTTGGCGCGGATGGATGCCTCTACAATGTGAGAGTTCCTCAGGTCCCCCACGCGGAACATCAGGCACATCTTGTTGTCTCGCACCGAGATGACGGCCTTCTGCGAGAACATGAGTGTTTCGGCGCGGTTCTTTGGCTGAGAGATCTTGACAAACATGCAGCCCACCATCATGGCGTTAACGATGGAGCCCAGGATTGCCTGCACCAGCAGCAGGATGATACCTTCTGGGCATTTCTCGGTGATGACGCGATACCCGTAGCCAATAGTAGTCTCGGTCTCTATAGAGAAGAGGAAGGCTGAGACAAAGCTGTTGAGGTTCTCCACACAGGGGGTCCAGCCCTCCTCATCAGCATGCACCAAATCCCCACGAATAAGCGCTATCAGCCACCACAGCAGGCCGAAAAACAGCCAGTTGACCACGTACACCAGGGTGAAGATGAACAGGCTGAGTCGCCAGCGGAGGTCCACCAGGGTTGTGAACAGGTCGCTGAGGTAGCGGTACGTCTCTTGCACATTTCCGTGGTGAACGTTGCACTTGCCATCCTTCTGCACGTAGCGCTGGCGCGGCTTCTTGACGGGGTCGGATATAAGGTGGGTGCGCTCCGTCGAGATCTGAGCCTCCCGTAAATGTTTGGGGAGCTTCTTCACCTGGATAGAGGATAGTGGACCAGGAGAGGGAAACAGAGAGGGATAGAGAAAGATATGGAAGAGCAAAGATGTTATTTTTGACAGTGTGACACTTTAAGTACGACTTTCTGCCACTAGATGTAACACTAAGCGCACCAGCATCTCAGACCAAAACAAATGCTTTGTGGGCCACACACACTAAAATGCATATGTGTGTAAACAAAGAACAGAGGTGGTCGGATTACATACGATCCATGACTTGTATAAACCGGTCATCGATGTTTTATGTGTCGGACCCCAGGAACAATAGCGTTAAGACGTTAGCTAATAAACAAACAAAGAAATGTCATTCTCTGCTCAGGGTGCAAATACTCCACCATAAATTTACATAGAAAAAATGCTGCTATGAGTGTTTTTAAAATACACAACAATGTGTAATATAGTGATCATCAGTTTGTTTGAGGGGATAATGTCCTTCCTGTTCATCTGGTTCATGATCACATCACAATCTTCTATGGGCACTATCGCCCATTGAGTACGGCAATGCAGATTGCTGATGACGCACGATACGATGTAGCAACATACATTTAGCCATTCAGCGCCCTCGACATTTAGAAGCCTGCTGGGCGCTGAATTGAGCGCCCAAGGCCGATTTACTTAGCAGACATGGACACAGACAACAATAAATGTGGCTACTCAAGATGCAGTGTTACACATCCATATTTTAGCTCCTCCCAAATACAATAAAGACATCTTCCATTTGTGAGAACTTCTGCATAAAATCTACAGATTTGTCTCAGATCAACCTGACTCAAAATGAGACAACAGGCTAGCGCAAAAGGTAGGCTTCTCCTGGTGTAAGCGATATCCGAAATGCTAACTGGATGCAGTCATGTAGCATAGCTGCTGTACTTTGCTGTATTTATAGCCTACTTTTTAAAACAGGGGACATAGCATATATCCTACAAAACGGACTGTACATTTTCTAATGATACATTTTATGAAGCCTTTATTAATCTGCAGATCGATTTCATCCCATTATGATAAACATTTAGCCTATTGACGGTTTCACATAGCACTGGTATCATGCAGTTTGTGTTATCGGATGCTATTGAATATGAAATAGTTGTTTTGGCCATCTGAGGGTTCTGCTTACAATTGCGGTTTCATTCTCTTTTCAACTTCTTTAGTCAAGGAGGTGTTCTGTAGCCTACTAAATTCACAGCATGAGATCCAACACTCACTGTAATGCATATTCTGATTGTTACATAAAGCATTAAAGCCCTCGCGCAAGATGCTCTCCCCGAGTCTCACTTTTACACCATTTTACACCATGTCCGGAGCTGTACGCGTGCAGATCAGCATGTGGCTACCGAGCAGCTAACCCGTCGAAAGTGGACCCACTTGTAGGGCTAAACAAATTGCCATGAGCCCGTTGATTAAGTCCCTATAGTATAGCCTACCAGCCTAGTCTAATATTTAGTTAATTCACCTAGGTGTTTGCAGGACTATTTTTGTTTTGCCGTACCAGATTTTCAAATAAACATACACATTATTTTTAGTCATCACTTAGTCTATAATTACCAATAACCAATAAATGGTGCTTGTTCATTGTTACCGCTGTTTCTGCACCCATAGTAGGCTAATATTCCACCCAATGCTGTATTGATTTTCATGCGCACCCATTTGTGTGATATAAAACCGACTGAGTTGAAAGTAGTAGATGTACCTTTCTTCTTGCATTTTGGGTGATTCCAATTAGCACACTGTACTGTATGTAGGCTGCCTTAAAACCAATTCCACAGCACCGACGACTCCTGCTGCTTGATGCTTTAAAATCCTGTTTCAAATAGTAATGTCCCGTCCTTGTCCGAGTAAAGTACGATACTATCTCCACCATAATGCATACAAGGGAAACAACCAGAAGAGTAAGCCTATCTTATTCTGATTGCTGCTATACAGCTAGCCAGGCAAACTGTTATGGTAGCTGCTCCAGTCCATGTTAATATCTTACTACTAATAATAATACTAATAATAATCTTACTTTTACAGCAGCGTTAGTTGGAGTTATCACAACATTGTGTCGCTGGTGTGGGCACCAACACACTTTATTTCCAATTTCTCCTGCAGAGGGTTTGAAACCTGTGCTCCAGTATGAAATCCACTTTGTTCAGTTTCACTGACTGACGTTAGCTGAGATAAAATGTCAGCTCATGCGAGCACGTTCTCCTTTGTCTTCATTGCCTAGGCTATAGTTTTTTGCGTCGGACAGACATGCTTGCCAAAATAGGCTGTCCTTTGGCCTGAAATTTCTGTGCCCTGAAGCCATCAAAATGGTGTGACTTACATTGTATATAAAGTTAACACCGAACATGCACATTTCCTGTTTTACAACATACATGCACTTTGGATTAGGAGGGTAGGGCAATTCTGTGAATGCCCTGCAAAGTCACAGTCAATGTAGCTGTGGGAACCAGACGCAATCTGGAGAGGGAGGAGGGGGCAGAAGAACGCTGACAGCAGATGGTGTATGCAGCAAGGCAAAGACAACTGGTCTAGTTAATACATTAACTAAAATATTTTACATATATTTTATGTATTTTTACAAGATTCTAATGTATATTACATTATATATATATAAGGTGTTATATATATATATATATATAAGGTGTTTTATATATATATATTTGCAGATAATATTAATTTAAAACAAAATATTTTGCTTGCAGTAGCTGCTAGGGGCACTGCCCCACTAGCCCATCATTAAGCCCCGCCCCTGCACATGGACGTGTTTATGTAGGCTATTTATGTGGTTGTCTGCTGTTTGTGTTTGTGTGTGTGTGCGTGCAAGACATGTTCTTATCCTCTGTGCTCGACAGCCTTATACTATATGGCTGTGTGCAACGGCCGGGGTTTCAGTTGCAGTTTATACAAGCCTCTGTATGAAGTTGCTACCTCGTAATAAGCAGACAATTTCAAGAAAGCCTAGTTTGTGCGCATGCAAAATAAAAACGTGTGCTCAGGCGTTTGTCCTGTGATGCATGGGCCGAGGTGCTGAGAGGTTTCAAATTGAATTCCTCTAAAATGGTTGTACACATTTTTATTATAGTCTACACCCCCTCCCCATCTGGATAGACTACTCAAAATATAGTGTTAGAGACATCTGCTGTGGGAAAAAAATCACCAGAAGCTAGCAAGTGTCAAATAAATCCACCTTATGTTTCCTTCTACTCTTATACAGCTCAAATTCCCAACGCCACTGTCTGTTCAGCCCCAATGGTTGTTCAGATCAGACTGTTTATATATAATACTTGTTTCCTATGTGTGGCTACATAGAAGCAGAATGTTCCCCCTTTCTTTCTTTTTTCTTTTTTAATGATACTGTATTTGACCGCCACACTGGAAATGTCCCCAGTTTTCATACTAAAAATCATCTTAAACAGCCCACCCTGGAATATAATTCACCAACCGCCACTGTGCTTAATACCGAAGTGTGAAGAGGTGTGTGTTGAGTTTTTTGTGGAAGATATTGCTATCTTAATGTTACAAATATTGTATAGATCACCTATAATCAAGGAAGTTGTGTTTCATATATTTTTCATGTTATTATTGTTATTATTTTAACGTACATTCCTCAGTTATAGTACAATAGCACCTCCAGAATAACAGCTCGCTGGAGCTCCTCCAAAGCTCAATGTTTATAGACTGTATATGTCTACAGGTATGGGAGGGCCATGCCGCTTCAGAGTTTCAATAGGTCTTACAATGCTGGTTTCAACCACACGGGTCATTCTGCACACAAATTGAGGAGTGGACTTTTCTTTTTGACAAAATTGATTCATGTACTGTATTACTTTCAGCATGGTAATTTCAATGAAGCAATGACGCACATCAAACATGGTCATTCTTCCATTTTTCACAAAGAGTGTGTGTCTGCTGAACAGCCGGTATAAATACAGGCTGTAAAGTAGTGGCTGCTCTGCACTTCCCCACAAGGACATTATGGATGTGTGTGTGTGTGTGTGTGTGAGAGAGAGATAAAGGGAGATGGAGAGAGGGAGGGCTGAACAAGAACACAAGGACATACAGGTCTCCGTGTGTGCTGGCCGGGCTCCAGCAGTCAGGCAATCTGTCTCATCCCCTCTCACACACACACACACACACACACACACACACACTAACGAGTACACTCCCACCCCCTTCCCTTAAAAATGTTTCCCTATGGACCAATGGCAGGCCTGGAAAGGAAGAGGAAACAAGAACAAACCCTTTATAACCCCCCCGCCCCCTTCCCGTTCCCCAAGCAAGCGCTCAGAGCATCCAAAATGATAGACAGACACACACAACACATGCACATGTGGAAGCCAAGGACATGCTGGTGGTGCATTCACATCCCCGAGTTGTTAATTGAAATATAGTATTGTGTTGAGGCAGGAGAAGAGCTCCCTGTGCTGTGTGGATTTCGGGGTGTTAATCAGACACCTGTGATCCAGCTGTCTCCAGAGCCACACTGGCTGGCATTAGGAAAGTCACGTCCTATTAGGGTTACACTAAGACATTCTACCTGTTCAGCTGGATAAGGTCAGGTCTGATGCACTGTGACATCCCTGTGTTGAACCTTCAAGTTACAGTGGCACAAGGATATGATTTATATGCTTTAGAACGGTACACTATATGAATACATATTGTGGTAAAGTGCTTCTTCCTTTTATCTTTTACTGAATTTATATGGCAGGGATACAATTGTGGTAGTGAAGGGCACACATTTGGATTATTGTTCAACGTTTCAAGGTAACGTCTGTGGTGTTATTAACTGCTGTTCCATGTATACAGTATACACATAGTCTTTAAGACTGGGTATCACATTCACAAGTAAGGGTTTGTATTGATCGCCACATAGGGAATATGTGGTAAGGAGAGATTGGAAATTAGGAACGGAAAGACAATGCGCTGTGACCAGCATAGCAATTAGCAACTCTAGTGGCAGTTCATCAGCCGGATGTCATTGAACTCAGCTATTAACCAGTGTGCCTAGGGACAGAGGACCACATTAGAGCCAACCTTAACAGACAGTTATAAATTGAAGCTAAATCACCTTACGTTACTTTGTAGCCATTCATTTAAAGGAATCCAACGCTTTGTTTTGTCATCTGATTTGTCAAGGAAGTATTTAAATGAGCGGAACATGAATCAGTCACCGTCATTGCGAGCCAAACTATGGCATCTGTAGTTAATACTGTCATTGGGAATGAGGCTCATAAACAAATTAATTCGCTCTCCCTGTGTGGCAGAAGTATTTGGTGGACGTCATTTTTTTCTTTTCTTTTCTTATTTGGCTTTCATGACCATACTTCCTCAGAGAGGACAAGATCCAATTGGCTTGGGAATCACAGCAAACAACCACCGCATTCTCACCATCCATTATTAGGAGTTGTAAGCATCAGCATGGTGTCTTCAGAGAGCAGAACCTTCCCCCTGTACTCCAAACTCCACTGCCAAGCAGGCTGAGCCATCTGTTTATGCACCTACAGTACGGTCGATATGGATAAACAAGTGTGAAGTGTACAGACTGATTTTCACTGGTTGGTTCTTGTTCATTACTAGAAGCATCACCAGACCGCTATTACCACTCTAAAATATATTTGATCCCACCTCAAATTCATAACAAACAAAGAAAAAAACTTCCACATAGGTTAATTAGTATTAGTATTAGTATTTGTGTAGGTTAATTACATGTTTAGCTATTGTACTAAACTATTGCATTATATAACCTTGTGGTGGATGGTGGATGTTTATAAAAGTGACTACATCACCAGCAATCTTTCTCTAAAATCGTCTCAGCATATAACATTTTCTCCAAACACCCACCGGTGTGTAATAATGCACAAACGCAAGCCTCATCTCAGCTTACCTTTCAAATAGAATTCCTACCCATGTTCAAGAAAGAATTTTAAGACTGTTTTGAAGAGAAGATTCAGGACTCAGAAACCACATTCAGTGTTACTGAGGAACTGTGTGTAGTGATCCACGTCAACATCAGAGTGCTGTTGTCTACATTACATGTTGCATAGTGCTGTGTCACACTATTTGGAGTTGTGGACTCAAGTGTTTATTTTTATTTTTATTTATTATTAAACAATACACAGTATATAATGTAAACTGTATGGTATAGTGTAATAGAGTCAGATCATGAGGTGTACTGTACATGAGATGACCGGTCCGAAATGCAGCTTACTGTATATTGCCTGGTATTTTCATCAAGATGTATTGGACAATGTAGAACTTAACCTCTTTTGTATAAGACCACTCAGATAGTTAGGTTAGCAAAAGTATTGTAACCTGTTACTGACATTTCTTGTTGCATTTCCTGTTGCCCCAGGGTTTCCTGTTAGATTGACTGGTGATACAATAGTTGTGAATGTCTACCCTTGGTTTTAGCCTCGGGTTTTGCCTGTGAAGGCCGCATTCATAATAAAAAAGAACAAACCACCATGAAGACCAGCGAGCTCTCTTTGGGAGAATAGTAAGCTGTGTTGAATGTTAAGAAAGGGGATATCGACCTGAGCCATTTGACGAGCATCGGGTATAGTCTTTACAACTATTTGGAATGTCCTGAAAAAAAAAAACGCCTGTAGGCATACCATTATCCAATGAGTAGACTACGCAAAGTAACTGCAGTTGATTTAAAAACACGAGTCAGGGACATCACAAACAAGCTCCACATAGGGCAGGGGTGAAAGAGGCTCAATCAACCAAGACAGACAGAGAAGCAATGTTGAGGCTTTTCCTCAAGATACACACCATCTCAAAATCTATTGTCTTCTGTGTATTGCAGAATCATAAATAAGCCTTACTGGTCAAATATGTTTAAAGGGGTCTGTCATACTACAATGGGCTCACCTAAGCTGTAGTTTATATTCATATTCCTAACTGTATCTTTCGCCTCCCACTTTCTTATTATTAATGTATTGTATAAATAATATTTTATTCAACTCTTAACCCCCCTTATTTCTTTTCTCTTTGCCTCTTCCTTCCCCTGCTGCGAGCATGTAATGGCCAGTGTACAGTAGCTCACCTGTCCTGGTGTCACACCAATCTCCATGTCGTGGTCCATGAGGACTCGTGAATCTCCTGCCATCCTCAGCTGAAGCTCAACACCTGAAGAGAGAACCAGGAGCATCTGAATTTATGTTCACCTTCTCTTGTTAATACGTGAAAAAGGCCCGACAGGAAAACTGAGTTCAACTGAACAATACTCATTTACATTTTCTTCCATTAACGGCAGTTACCATTGAGAGTGCCGTAATTAGACTCGCTGCAAGTGCGACAGTCTGTCTCCGCCCACTACACAATTAACACATGCTTTGTGGTAGAGTGTCAGGGAGGATGGGGGCTGGAGTGGGGAGCTATCCATTTGACACCATTACAACCTGTACAAAAGGAATACTATGCAAGGACCTACAGTGCATAGGAAAGTGATTGTATACTACAAGTTTCAACCATTAGGCATTTCAAACTTTTGAATAACTTCTTCATTTAAAGGTATATTTTATTACATATTAACCTATTTATTGAACTGACTCCTTTCGACGCAAAGGAGCAGCGGCTCTTCTCTGAGTTCCTCACGGATAGCTGAGCTTCTGTAATGGAGACACCAGCCACCCTTCTGAGAAAACCCATTTTGGCCGCTTGTATCCGTGATCTTGATCTTTCGGTCATGACCCACCTTTCATGACCATAGGTGAGGGTAGGAATGCAAATTGCCTGGTAGATCGAGAGCTTTGCCTTTCGGCTTAGCTCTCTTCTCATCTCAGCGGTGAGATAAAGTGAATGCAATAGCGCTCCCGCTGCTCTGATTCTCCGGCCAATCTCCTGCTCCAATGTCCCCTCCCTCGCGAACAAGACCCCGAGGTACTTGAACTCCTTCACTTGGGGTAAGGACTCATTCCCTACCCGGAGTAGGCACTCCATCGTTTTCCTGCTGAGAACCATGGTCTCAGATTTTGCGGTGCTAATCCTCATCCCAGCTGCTTCACACTCGGCTGTGAACCGATCCAGTGAGTGCTGGAGGTCACGGACCGATGATGCCATCAGGACCACATCATCAGCAAAAAGCAGCGATAAGATAATCAGGTCACCGAACCGCAACCACTCCCCACCACGACTACACCTCGATATCCTGTCCATGAATATCACATATATATAAATATATGAAGTAGCTAGTGTGGTATACTTATTACTATTACTATATTTAAAACCTATAATATCCTACTGACGACTGCATTATGTTTGTGTGTTTACGAGGTGGAACATTAAGAGAAAAGTCACGGCACTCCCAGTTATGGCTTTCTGTTTTGGTCCACTTTGTCTTCTTGTGGCTTCCTTGGCTGGTTTGTATTGGTCATTTTAAGTCACTACTCTGCTCTCATTCTGCAGGGTACATTGTGAAATCCATTCTCTCCCACAAATCCTTTTAGGCACCTAATTAGGTCAGCCATCCCTATAAGCCTTCTGCAGTTTGTTAGGAAATTGTGAACATTATTTTATAGTGCTTCAGTTATTTGGTCGTGATGATTGCCAAAGCTTTTTCAGTGTGGTGACCAGTTGGTGAAATTGCAAAAGGTAACAAGCTGCATTAAAGAAGATGCCAAATTAAAAAATATCCTACCGCAGTCGGCTAACACTTTTGTCACCTGAACTCCATTCTTCAGTAAGAGAACAATTCAGATACAGAAATTCAGGACAGTCTGAGTGACACAATCAAGGATCTCACACCCCCCAGCAACACACAACTATTTAGAAACTTGCATTAAAAAGTCTATGTAATGTGAACACACCCTGATAAACATCCATACTAAATAATACAGCTTTGTTATTTTTTATAAGTACTTTATGTAAAAATGCTGAATACTTTTTTTTATGTATACTGCAATTACCAAGACTCATTTGTTTAGCATGTTATGAATATGTATTATGTGGTCATGATTATGTAATATGTTAATACTTTATATATACTTTTGTATTAATTATAAAAGTTTCAAGATAAGGAACTTATGATGCATGCAAGCTGTAATTAGGAAGACAGAACACCTTAAAGGCCACAATGCTTTAAGTTGGCTATTACCAAATGTTTCTTGAATATGATCGAGCGCTGAAACATCAAACAGAAGACTGCATAAGTGTGGCACATCTTTGTCTCTCCCCGTCAGAATATTTAGATCTAACAAAATGGCACATGACAAAACTACTTACATACAAATCAGACAGTCAGCCCCATGAGACAACTTTCACAAATGCATAGTGATTTATACACTTTTTTTATAAAACAAGGAATCATTTAATTGAATTTGTCATTAGCAACTTGTGTGGCCACATACTGTCATGCAGGCAAGGACGACTGGAGCAGAAGACTAATGCACAGGATTAGCTGGCCTCACATGGGAGATGACCCAATACACATGCTGTTTGCTAATGCACCTGGAGAAGGAGGCAGGCTCAGCTGCGTTTTCTACTCCGTCATTCCCCCAAAGAGGAAGCACATCACAGTTGCCTTGGCTTCACGGTGTCTTTCTCACACACACCCGCACACACACACAGACGCGCACGCTCACTCGCAAACAAATACACATGCGTTACATCTTACAATATAAATACATCTAGTTAGTTAGTTAGCCTTCCAAACAGAAACATCACATTTAATATCATATTTATTTGGAAAGGTCATTGAATCTAATAGAGAGATTATGTAACTTGTTATTGTTGACTGTGTTTTAAGCACCATTGAGGCATATCTAATTTTGAAGGGTCATATTTTCAAACAACAATTGCACAAGACTCAAACTGACAGTAGAGGACAATAAGCAACGCTTTCAATGCCTCCTGACTCATGTAGGATATTAACCACCACCACTAATACTATTCATTTAATGGTAGTGGGTTAATAGATTGCAGTAGGTGGTGGGGTGGTACACATCATTTTACCATCATAAAAACCTCTTCTACGATGTTATAAAGACCCTGGTTGGCTGGTTTTCTCATGTCTCTATACTTATGTGGTCAATCCTTGACAAGCAAGGAGGAAAAATGCAAAGAGCAGTGCTTGACGTCACAAATGTAAGCCACACAGGAGTGCCTTGTTGATTCGGCTGGTCTAAAGCAAAGGGCAGCGTGACGTGACAGGCATCTGAGCACAGAAAAGACAGACAGACAGACAGCTGAGTCCTGGGACACGACTCAAAGCATCGGAGACACCTCAGTGAATACATTAAAGGTGCAGTGAGGTCTTGTTCTCTCACTCATTATAAGGAGGTTCATGCATTAAACATGAGTCCCTGGGAATTTGCGATCTCTGTGTATTTTCAGCAAGGTCGCTGATTGTGTGCCTCTTCAGAGCAGCTTGTTCAACACGCCCAAACGCGAGGTGTTCGAACATGGATACCGGCTACAGTGATTTATCTTGGCATTTTAAGAGGGCGACACGCATTTATCTTGTTAGTGGGGAGAGTAACAGGATGCTTTGGTTGAATGGTGTTTGTCTCCTGATAACTTTTCTCGGCTGATCTGTCGTGCTGAAAGCAAAGTGGATTTTGGTGCGTAGCATACATTCTGCGTTTCTGCTGTTTTTGTAAAGACAGTCCATAAGGAGCAGTTTTTTTTTAGTTTTAGTTTTTGGCCACGCATATTTGGCTTTATCGCATAGTTGTTTAGTTCTATGGGAGATACGGCGGCTGAGTTTTTGTTTAATTATCTCTATTCAGAGAATGATGTACTGTATGTAATGCTAGAAGGTAAGAGCTGGCTTTGTACCAACCAAGCTGTCTGTATCAATACTAAGTAATGCTCCATTAACACAGTTGAGTGTTGAATCTCAGCAAAAAGACACAGTCACTGTGGCCAGCCCCACATATCACACACCAGAATTATTACGCTCTCTGTTTATTTCCTAGAAAAGAACAGAAAATAACTGTAGGCCTATAACACATTTTACTCCTTAAATTCTTTTTTATTTCCCCATTATAGGGAGGTAATCAATTTAGCCTTTTCTTTTCACAGAATGAGTCTTGGCAGAAAGGTCTGCTTGAAAGTCAAGACGTGCTTGTTTTACAAATGGCACATTGAGAAACTTGTTTCGTTGCAAACCACAGTGTACACCATAAATCTACATTTTATGTAGTTATAGGATTCTAGATTATATATTATATAGAGGGGATCCTTTCTGAACATGCCCATGATTTGAGATATGGCCCTGTCCTGTCAGTTGCTGAGCACGGGATGTGATAGGTCACACGCTGCAGTGAGAAGTTGCAAGCTCTGCAGTAATCCTTACATCACAAGGCTTGGTGGTCACAGCTAGCAGTTCTTCTGGCGGACATTATTATTCATCACGCATAATCGACAGAGACAGAAATAAAGAGACAGAGACTGAAAAAGAAAAAAGAGAGAAAGAAAAAGAATAGATTCTTACGTAGCATAAAACATTCTCTATCCTTCTAACCTTCGTCCTGCATCCCAGGCGTCCACTAGCCCACGGAATAATGTGGCCACGGCCCTATCACTGCTCACTTATGACACTTTGAGGTCAGCTAGGGCAAATTACTAAAAATGTCCCTAGCCAGTTTGGCTCCAGGCCTAGACCCATGCAGGCACACACACACACACACTACAGTATACCATCCCACGAGCTTGGCCGTTCTGTCCGATAGTGAGCTGAATGTACAGTAGTGTACCCAGTTGTATCCTGCTCGTGTTGCCCCTTCACGCATCACCTTCTCCGGAGTGACATTGGTGCATCGAAACAATTTGCCTAATGAAATGACAATGTCCCCCCTCTCTCTCTCTCTCTCTCTCTCTCTCTCTCTCTCTATCATGCACATCATGGCTGGAGCCATTAATAGCTACATTGAGTAGGCTCACTGGCCTGTCATAAGGGTAAGATGAGGGTGGTTCCACTGTGCTGTTGAGTGCTGCTGGATAGGATCAGAACCCAACACCTGCCTGAGCCAAACAACACCCTCTTCACCCACACAGAAATATGTGATGGGCAAGAGAAAGAGAGAGAGAGAGAGAGGGTATAGGTTGGAGTGGGGGGGCTTGGCCTGTGATGAGTTGGTTGGCGGGTTAAGAGAAGGACAGACGCAGTCCAACACCCTGTTTCTTTATTATCAGATGACTCCACTGGTCTTTCACTGTATAACTATCCACCCAGAGTGCCTGCACCCTCTCTTCATTCTATAGCCGGAAAACAGGGTGAAGCAGCAGAACACAGGCAAAAGAACATATTTGTGAACAGTGTACATTAGCTCTCCTAGCTTGCTAGCTAGCTAGTTAGCTGTCACTGATGTCACTGCACTGAACCGTATCGCTCAGCAGACGGCTGTTGTGCTTGTGTTGGTTCTACATGGCACGTGAGCTCAATGCTACAATATTTCACAGACTTGTGGTTAAACATAGGTACACACCCTTGTCTATGCCATGTCCTCTCTATATCTTCAAGCATACTGAATTATTAAGCACTATAATAACAACTCATTGGATTGCATATTGGATCCTATATAAAAACTAAAAACAAACATCTGCAAGTTCCCATGTCCAAAACCAATATGAGTTGATGTGAATCTATATTCTGTATTATATACACCATAGTCTGCTGTCACTCTGTTGCCTGAAAGGAAGGTTACAGCTGTTGACCTTTGACCTATACTGTAGCTTGTTTGTTAGTGAGTGTTCATTTTTTATGGTTGAGCTACAAAACCTAATGGAGATCGTTGAGAGATTGATCTATTGTACTTGGAGTTTCCACTGTCAAACAGGCCCTTACAGTATGCACATGCTCAGGAATAAATAATGGAATAAACTGTCTTACATGCTGTTTGCTGTTGAATAATGCTTAACGTGCTGTGAGCTGTTACAGGCCAGTCTCCTTTGCCATGGGTCATTCACTCCTTTGTCAATGGGCTGAAAAAAGCTGGGGATGTACTTCCCCATAGGGGACGCATTGCCATGCTTCATGGATGGTTATGCAAAAACTGAAACCCCCTCGGGAGACATGTACTCGTACCGCATATTAATTAAACTGAATTAATGATTAATTATACACTTCACTCAAAGCTCAATAGCTTCCAGTAATTGTAAGGTAGTGTTGTCCTATAGTGTGTTCTGCGAATATCTAAATATGATACCGCATAGGCGTACATTTTGGGGGGGATGGAGGGGATGTGTCCCCCCCAATAAAAACATGAAAGACACACTGGGGCTGCCCGACGATTTCGGAGTAGCGCATTATGCATATTAACCGCTCATTGAACCGCTTGACTTTGTAGCCGTAACCTAGAATAGGCCTACTAGACTATTGGTTCACTGTTATGTCCTATGTTGGATATTTTAATGCACACATTGTGCACCACAACTACACGGCCTTACGTACGCCAGCATATGGCACTGACGCACTACTTGCAACCTTCAACTGCTACAGTACAAGGAGAGGGTGCATTAGACCAAGCCGACAGTTCCGTGATTTTGACTCAAAGTCTCGTCCTCCAGAAGGAGTTTAGTTATTATTATTATTTATTATCATTATTAAAATGTGTAGTGGTCTAACACTGCTTTAAGTCATGTACTAGTTTAGCCTACAGTAGACTATCCCAAAACACAGATGTTTTAAATATGCAGAGTTTTGAACATTAGCATGAGCTATTAAAGTCCAGGGGTTAATACATTAAAAACATATTAAAATATCATGTACTTCCCCCATAGAAAAGAGAACAGAAGAGTAGGCTAAATCATGCCTATGTGTGTAGAGGCCTATGCCTAAAGCAATACATGTGTTTAATAGCCCTTAACGCCGTCGTTCTTTGGAGCGTCAAGGAATGCAACGTTCGAAAGGTAAAATCATATTGACGAAGGAGCTCAGATACCTGCACATATTCTATACATGTTTATGGCTTGACACACAAGAAATAGAACAGCGTTCTAAAATCCTGGCGTCACTTGACGCGTGTCGACGCCTTCAGTGGGCAGAGGCCTATACTGCATTATATTCCATATATTTAGAATAGTGCCAGGGTTCCTGTATTTATGTTTTCCTTTAAAAAAATATACATTTCCACCATATTGATGCAGAAAAGGCACACATTGTTCAATAAGAATTCACCAGAATTAAGAATATTAAGGGTTTGATTCTCTAAATCTTTTGGGGGAAGACCCACAAACCAACTGCTGTATATGTCTCCCCCCCAATGTTAAAACAAAATCTATGCCCTTGTGAGACAGTGCGATTTTTCATAAATGGAAAGAAAAGTCAAAACAATCCTGTACATTTGCTGTAGTAATACAGTGAGGCTGATATATGGAAAATGTGTATGTAATTAACCCATAAAGTAACAGGCATGAAGAATAGTATACTTACCTGACTTTAATAAAATTACACTAGTAATAATATTACAATAGACATTTTGACATCTTCTAACACACTTCACAAAAAGGAATGAATAACACTGGTATCCTCTAGATTAAAATATCTTCAGATACCGGGCCCTGCGGGCACTAAGGTTGTACAGCCCGAAAGTAATTCTGCAGAAGCCAGTAGCAACACGTAAAGCTGATAAGAGAAGAGACCATTATGACCTCACAGCAAGTATAACAATTAACATGCCTTATCGCAGTGAAAGTACATGACTTTCAAAATGCAACCTTCACAACCTTCAACATGTTCCTGATTGAAGTGCCATATAATTAGGAAAGATACGTAACAAATATAGCTTAGTCCATCATTGGCAGTAAAATTACCGTAATCTGGCTACGTGCAATTAATGTCTGACAATGTAAAAGAAAGAGGGCACAAAAGCCATGAATAGTGTTGGAGGAGAACACAAACATTCTGATTAAAGTTATACCAGTGCCTCCATTGTTGTGGTGTCGGACTTTACGTATAATTCACTTGGAATGTGCATAAAAAGTAAAATATTTCTTTGATCACAGTCAACAAGAAATGCCTCCAATGTATTTATTCCCTAATAAAACTGTGGCCATTGCACATTCAAAGGCTTGTGTTTATCGCATTTAATAGATTCACCTTCAAAGTTTATGTAGCAGATTTACGGAAACGACTATCCCGGCTCACTGCTACGGTAATGACCTCGCCAAGCGTGTGTGACACTCGTCGCTGTCAGACTTCTAAGGTGGATGGTGGTGCAGCAACACACATTTACCTTTGTGATAAATACATCCAGTCTCCAGGGGTGACTGCTGAAAGGATCAGCTCTTAGTCCTCTAAATCCACCTCCCCATCCTGAACACGCACACACACACACACACACACACACACGCACACACACACACACACACACACACACACACACAGTACAACCCCATGTCTCTGTTAGAGGGGCTCACATAAACACATAAGTCCTCATGTTGTATTACCTTGCTAGTAAGGATTAGCACTTCTAGTATTTCACCAACTCTGTGTATGCATGTCTGCTGATGTTTGTTAAATGGTATTTATTCAGCATTGCAGAAAAACGGATCTCAATCCACATCAACAAGCCCACAACTGAACAAACATGCACAATTGCTCATGCTCCGCTAAGCTCTTGACACCAATGTGCCAGCGTGATAGGAGAGCACTGGGACCTGCCCCAGAGACGCAATGCATAAACAGCTTTAATTAGCAATTCACAGTGTAATCTTATTTAAATGGCTCCTTAGCTCGAACTGAATGTTAGCTCTTCTTTGTGCATGCGTGAAGCCATTGTCAGGAACCAAGAAACAGCATGCACCGTTGTAGTGATATCGATAGTGCTGCTAATTACGCCAAAGGACAATGTATCAGAAGCTGGTCATTCACACAGTCTAAAGTTAAAATATGTTTTTGCTGGGCCACTTAAAACAGATAATTAGAAATCCACCAGCTTCTCCTCGGCTCCCTCCTTCTCCTGCCCATTGGTCTGCCATTGCAAACTTTGATTGACAGGCAAGGCAGATTTGCTGAACTAATCAGGGAAAAGAGGCTCTTAATGGTCAGAAAACTTCAATTAAACCTCATATGAAGGGTTGATGGCAGGGGCTCAAACATTCACACAGAACATTGCATTCACTGATGTCTATGGCATGTCTAACATATTACACAGCTCTAAAATACTTTCCTCAGTTATTCCTCACTACTCCGCCAAAGGAGACACATGAAACAGGAATACTGCTTGTCAGTGCAGTATTCTGACATTTCCCACAGTACCAGTAGCTACTCAATGTGGAAGATGAAGGGGTATAGTACCAGGTCAATGTGGAAAATAAGGGGGTGCAGTACCAGGTCAATGTTGAATATGAGGGGGTACAGTAGCAGGTCAATGTGGAAGATGAGGGGGTACAGTAGCAGTACCAGGTCAATGTGGAAAATAAGGGGGTACAGTAGCAGGTCAATGTGGAAAATAAGGGGGTACAGTACCAGGTCAATGTGGAATATGAGGGGGTACAGTAGCAGTAGATGGTCAATGTGGAAGATGAGGGGGTACAGTAGCAGGTCAATGTGGAAGATGAGGGGGTACAGTAGCAGTAGATGGTCAATGTGGAAGATGAGGGGGTACAGTAGCAGGTCAATGTGGAAAATAAGGGGGTACAGTAGCAGTAGATGGTCAATGTGGAAGATGAGGGGGTATAGTACCAGGTCATGTGGAAAATAAGGGGGTACAGTACCAGGTCAATGTGGAAGATGAGGGGGTACCTTAGCAGTAGATGGTCAATGTGGAAGATGAGGGGGTACAGTAGCAGGTCAATGTGGAAGATGAGGG
>JAODOY010000005.1:3513410-3525192 GCA_025399855.1 Forbesichthys papilliferus | reverse complement strand
ATATATATATATACATACTTTTCTTAAACGGGGTTAAGAGACCCCGCAGTGCTGGTCTTGAGTTCAGTTTTCTGGCGGGGGTTGGAATTAAGAGGGGGTGCTCCACGTATTCTAACCCCTACCCCCAACACCCATCCCAGTTTCACCCTCTCTGTGGCACCCCCAAGGCTCTGGGTCTAGTTTAGAGACCTGGGGCCCTCTGAACAGGGGATCCATTGTGTGAGGTGAGGTCTCCGCGCAGCAATCAAACGCCACAGCTCCCCGTACAAAAATAATTACACGCGGCAGCGAGCGTAAGCGCAGAGGGAGGGGCAGGACAGCCACCAAGCACCGTCCCAAGAATGACGGGGAACGGGAGACAGACAGACCGAAACATGCACGCAGACGGAGAGACAAACAGGGAGAGAAGGCAACTGGGGGAGGTGTTGGGGTTTGGGGTGGTTCTGTTAACCCTTTTCCCACTGTGTTCCACATGTGGCCTGACCCAGACAGGCAAACAGGCAGCATTGCTGAGAAAACCACAAGCCAACCCACAGAGAAATTCGGGACTGCTGTTATAGAGAGAGTGATAGTGAGACACTAGATACAGAGAGAGAGAGAGAGAGAGAGAGAGAGAGAGAGAGAGAGAGAGAGAGAGAGAGCAGCACACCACACCATGTATATGTTGCGTATTTATTTGAACACGCTCTTTTCCTTTCAGAAAACAAACATATTCCTGGTAATCTGACAGTGCAGTGGGAGTACTGGCTAGTGTTCAGACTTTCAGAACCCCCACACGCCCCCCTCTATCGCGTGCTCATTTTGTGACACTATTTCTGTCTTATTACCTATATTTACTTTATCTCTCTTCCAAATGCATCCGCTCTCTTTCTCTCTCTCTCTCTCTTACTCTCTCTGGCCACATCTGTTCATATTATGTTAGATTACATAACATGTCCAAACCAAACAGTTTGCCTATGACTGGCAGTCCAGTAAAAACGCCCTGTCCACCCATAAAATTGACATAAGCATTCAGAGCTGTTTGGCCCCTATTGTTGATTCTGTCGGGCCATATATACGTTACATTGAGTATGCTGCCTGTGCTTTGTCAACAAACTGAAGGTTTGTGTCATCCAGTCAAGCTGCTTGCCCTCAAAAAGATGCCATATTAGCCCACATTACATAGGCCTACTTTAGAAACGACAAGATCTTACCCACCAATCGGGCAAGAAAAAACTCCCAGGAAAACTATTTGAGGAAACAAATGGCGAATTGAAAGTGAAGTAGCTCACAGGCTGATAAGTGTGACCACTTAAACGCTGTGTATAGGTATTATAGTAAATTGGAGTGGCTAGCTCATAGTATTTATTCAAAGTGTCTACCTTCAGTTTAGTGTAAACAGTAAAGAGCTATAGTGCTAATTGGCACAGTCCAGACAGTCTGCCGTCCCAGACTGCCATGTAGCGATGGCTAATTCCAGACGGCTATGCAGAGGCACGGGTCCTCCGTAGCCTTCTAGTGATAATCTGCCAATAGAAAGGACTAATGCAAGTGGATCTCTATAAAAATGTTGAGAGGGGAGAAGGAGAGGGCTAAGCGAGACAGTGGGAACAGAAGAGAGAGAGAGAGAGAGAGAGAGAGAGAGAGAGAGAGAGAGAGAGAGAGGGAAAGTTCTCCAGACCTCCTTTTTTTCTCCTCAGCCTTCAAGTCCAGATGTTTATGGTCTGTATAAACTATTGAGGGCTTGAGAATGTCCCCCGCTTTGGAGCGAGCAGTAGGTCTGCAGGAGCCCAGACTTATCACTCTCTCTCTACTCCCTTGCTGTAAATCCTTCCACATACACGAACAACGACGACAGCTGGGAAACAGAACTATTGCGATTCTCCAGCGGCACTCAATCACGACCACCTCAGGCTGAGCGCCTTCAAAAAATTAATTCAAGGTACACCTTCAACCTCCCTCCATTTATGACTTTTTCTCTTCCAGAATTAGCTTCCACATTTCTTTTTACATTACCTACTCTCTCTCTCTCTCTATCTCTCTCTCTCTTTCTCTCTCCTACCTTCTCTGAGGTTTGTATTCCACTCTTTCTCCACATGTGGTATCAAACTGACCTTTATGGGTGCGATACAGCAAACAGTCCACATCCCTCCCCGACAGACTAATTTGAACAAATTCTCAAATTGCACCCCAAATTGAAAGCACATTGGGGTGTGGGCGGCCATCGCTTATAAAAATCTGGATAAGTGACCAACAGCAACCACCCTCGTTACAGCAGGCTGCTGGTCAGCCAGACAGATGTTCAGATGGGTGACATTGCTGTGCATGACGTGGCAGGAATGTTTTGTTATGCTATGGCCGTAGGGTGGGGAAGTGTGCCCTTGCCCCTTACTGAATGTACATACACAACCTAATGACTATGAGGAATGTTAATCAGAGTTTCAATAAACAGACCCAAATGCGCACATCATGCACACAGATGTTTATGAAATGATTGTAGTCCTTCCCGGACCATCAATTTTGAGGGGTGGTGGGTGGGATGGGGGTGGCGGGTTGGAGTGGATTGCGTTGGCAGACAATGTCACACAACCTGTGATCAGTAATTCTTTCAGCGCCTGGCTCTGGCTGTCTATCTCTTTATAGTCCCCTTTTTGTTCTCTCTTATTTGCTCCAGCTTGCCCCCCCCTCCCCACCGTATGTGCTGGAAGCTCGGCCTGACTCCAGCTCTCGTGAGTGAAGCCAGGGGTCCGCTCGCTGGACGGGCCTCGCTCCTCGTCTGTGATTGTGTTTGTTTGTGCTGCAGGGGAAGGAGAGATCAAGCGTGGCTTCAGCTTTTCCAGGCCCAGCCCTTCTCCACTGTCCTCCGTAGTCATACTTTCACCGACATAGTTCCTTTTGCCGCCGGGCACCCAGTGTCAATAACGTCTGCTCTCTTTTTAAAGCTCTGTCCCAAACCAGGCCGTATAGTTTCAGGCACGGGAGCATTCATCTTTTTGATTGTTGGGAAAGGGGCCAAAGCAATTTCAATTGGCGAGCGTAGAGGATTCCCGAGACATTTCTTTGGTCTCCAAAACATACAAGGGCTAAATCATGGAGAGAAAGAAAAGGGGAGCGATGGGTGAAGTCGCGGTGCAGCACGCCTAAGCCGTGGCTCAGTCCCGCAGCCAGTGGCCATAATGAACACTGCTCTGCGGAGTGTGCCCAGTGGCGGTCAGACAGATCCACCCGTGCGAACGGGGCACAATGAGGCTGTTATATTCATGACAAGCATCTCTCTCTGCCCAGATGCAGCGCACAGAGAAAACTGTTGACACCCACAAAATACAGTTCCCATTACATCACGCCAAAGCCCATCTTAGTTTTTAGGGAGAGATGTTATATTTAGACGTACCATCGGTTACTCCACCCATGTTGGTGTCACTGTTGATATTTATCTACAGCAGAAAATAGCCCTTGCTGCTCTAAGTCACAGACTGATGTCCAGCTATATTATAAAAATAAGGCAATAAAAAGTGTTTCCCACTCAACCACAAAATGGTGGTGTAGCGTTGCTTTGTGACAAGGTCAACAAATCTACTGTATTCTCTGAATTAGATGTTGCTAAATATAATTAGCCATGCTAAGATGCTCTATGCTATAAAATTGCATTTGCATCCATCTACTGAAAAACCATGTGAAGCAGTTGTCTTAGCAGAACCTCTTTAAATAAGAGGCCAGAGTTTAGTTCCCTTCAGAATAAATTCCCCTTGCCGTGCAGCACTGGCCCAGCTTGGGTCCCGAGACGATGCACCTGGGCTTCATCTTTTTGAGGACTATGTGGAATAATGCACAGCAAAGTGAAGTGGGGGATATATGTGATGGTTATCTTCAGAGGGAAAGAAACCTTCATGGTTTCCAAGGCTCTAGTGTGGGAAGCCATTTTGGAGAATTGGTTCTCGGTTTCCAGTAAAGGCAATTTCTTTGTTTGTTGATGGTAATATGAATATACTGTGGTGACAAAAAAGTGTGTCATGTTTCCCTTAGTTTTGCATTTTTTCACTTTCTCTTACCCAAAATATGAAAGGCTACTTAGTACTGTATGCAATAATGACTGGATTTACCCATTTTGTTCCCTATTGCTGTTCTAAAATACACTGTCGATGTTGAATTGACGATGAATAAACACATAAATGAGTTAATAACAGGATTATGATATTTTTATGATATTATTAGTAGTCATACCTTCATACATATTTCGTACATCTTTTTGGTGCCATCATGTGCCAGTTCAGTAGCCCCTATGTGTACACTACTAGGATACTGTATATGTGGCACTTTTGCACAATTCATAAATGTACCAACGTAAGGCGTGTGAAGGTGCCAACCCTGTGGCATACTTACTTTCCCTGAGGTAATTGAGATGAGAGAGAAGGACGTCAGCGTTGTACAGGGTGGTGAGCCGCAGAAAGTCTTCCTTGCTCATCTTGCACAGCTCCTTGCCGTCTGTGTTTTGGAACACGGCGGTGTCAATCTCCAAGAGGCCGTACTCCTTGATGGCCCACTCCAGCCACTGGCGCACATGGTCCTGGGACCACAACGATGGGTCTGGGCAGAGAGACGAGAGGGGGGTTTTACTGATAGCAATTAAATCAAGTTCATATCAAACAGATGCACAGGTTTTAACTCAGACGATTAGCAGGTCGTCAGGCAATTCTTATCATTTTCATATCCCTTTCCTGCAATTGTTTAATTGTCTGGGAATATGTATTGTCTTGTTTGGCAAACCCCTCCCATCTGGCACCTATGAAAAGAGCAAACTGATCTAATCTGGATTAAGAAAATAATACATTTATGCAGTATCACTAGTGGCTAATTGGAGATACACTTATGGAATGTCAGGTTGAAAAATAAATCTAATAATATCTCAAAACATGACCACACTTCATATTTATTTTATTATTATTGTTATTTTATATTTATCAGAATCAGCATTTTGTTCCCAATCTCCATGAAAGCTAATTTGAAAAATAATGGAGCACATTGGAGCCCCATACTGCAGGTGTACATGGATCCCTACAGCTAGATGAGTGTCTGTCAGCATCAGTGTTCCACTATCGGGCAGAGTAGTTACACCTTTCATTCTAAGAGCTCTAATCCATCTATATAGATATATATTTATTTTTCTTATTGACACTTTGATTGTTACTAGATGCTAAATTATTACACAAAGTTGATTTAAAAAAAATATATATATATAATATAATATAATATAATATAATATAATATAATATAATGTAGAATCCATCCATAACATTAAATGTAAAGGTCTGGCATACGTGTGTAGATTTACTGCAGACATGGAATCAGGAGAGGCAGATTAGTAAAGCAATACTTTTACCCAACGTTCAGCTATTAAAAAGCATTTAAATAAAGTATATATAATGTGCACTAAAACAGGGCAATATATGCTACCAGCGCTTATCTTTTATAAAAACCTGTACAATTGTATATTGAATATGTTGTTATTCTGTCTGTGATCTATCACTTTCCATATACAGAAATTGGTACTAAAGTACTGTAACAACTACTGTACTTAAGTACTGTAATAATAGCTATCTTTACCTGCAGGAACAATGACTCTCCTCTCATTGGTGGTCATGTTAGGGGGAGGGGCACTTTTCTCATCCATGTAGTTTCCATAGGTCATCTGAGAAGAGTCGTTACCCCCCACCATCTTATTGCATTTACCCACACTGCAGTCAACAGGAGACTCCCTACTAAACAGAAATGCACACAAGCACATACCAAATGTTTTGTGGGATATACAGTACGTCATAAGTTCCATGAACCTTAACGGTAGGACTACCCAGTTATTCTCCTATTTAGGTTGCACTTCATTCAGTACTATCCAGTAAATGTAAATATGTCACAACACATTGCTTATTCTCATCCTATGCATCATATGTGAGACATGTGACATATTGTTATGCTATACCATACCTAGTTCCATTCATGTGCTCATACTCTCTCTTGACGTTGACCCTAACTGGCTGATTGGTCCATTCTTGCTGAGGGGGTAAGGGGTTGATCTTGTGACTCTGCCCATAGTCCTGTGTGCTAGATGCAGTCATGTCTGTCTTGGGGAGAGGGGCAGCAGCAGCGTATGGTGGTTCAAATAAAGACTGGTCTTCACTCACCACTGATAGCGCCTCCTGCAGGTGAAGGAAGAAACATTAGCATGTATTAGAAATGGAAGGAATTCTAGGACAGATATTAGGTGGATGCAGAAACTGTTATAGAGCAGACAGCAACACTTTGCTACTTAGGCTAACTGTCAACAATGACATTCTAGACATTGCACATGCAGTTGTTTACAATAGAACAGCACATACAAAATAAACAAACAAACAACAAAAAAAACGGATCTCCCAACCACTGTACTGAGTATCTCTCTCTCTGCCACATTTTGTTTACAACAATTAAGTGCAGTTATGTGTCATATCAGAATCTAACATCCTCAGTAGTTTATGTATACAGTCAGTGTCCAAGCTTGTGTAGCAACTGTAGCTTCCTGTTGATGTTAGAAGGACATTAGTCAGGTCCACTGTAAATGAATAGTACACTATACATCATGTTGTACCACTATACTGTATAAGTATAAGATTATCATCTGTCTTTGGTAGAAACATCAATAAAAATGTTTGTCCTGTTGATTGAAAACAACACAATCAAATTAACCGTTACTACACAGCATTATTTCTTCTAAGAGTATATGATAAAAATAATGTAATTGTGGTAAATATAGAAGCAGTAGCATAAAGAATCCGACGTATTTTGGTCAGGCCCTACAGTACAGGCATTTCTTTCTTTGGGGTTTCCTCCAGTGAGCCACAGTTGGGAACAGTAGCGTGGCCAGGGGGAAGGGGGAGGGGGCTCAAAGTTATACTGACCCCTTGGCTGGAGCAATGCAAGTTTATTAAAGAAAACAAATGTGGCAACTCAAGGCATGCTGAGGTTCTTCATTGTTTCCAGGTCCTCCTTTCTAATATCTTTGACACAGGATTATCTGCTTGAGGGATCGCATTTTACTGCTAACGCAGACGTTTCACTTGTAGTGTGTTTGATAGTAAGAGTCCTTAGTCAGAAAATGCCACCATGCCACACTTTCTGTGCCCTCTATCGCCTGCAGCCTGTGGACACCATGTTGTATAATACTTCATGAGTCTACCCCTCTAACTCCTTCCATCCCGTAAGTGTCAAATAGACAAATAGACAAGCATCAGACAAGCAAAAAAGTCTGAATCTCAAATGAAATCGGTACTGCTTTAGGTCTCCCTCCTACGGATGAAGCACATCTGGGTCTGATCAAATCTGATGGCACAGCTCAGACTGAGACATTTGTCATCCATAAAAGATGAATGATTTCATTCAAAAACACTACATGTTTTGTGGGAGAAATTCAACTCGATATTTATTCTTCAATATTTAAAATGTTTTCACTATGGCATTGACAAACACCATTTCATGATCATTTCATCACATTTCTAATATACAAATATATTTAGCCAGAAATGTATCATTTTAAACTTTTCACAAGTCAACACAGTCATTGAAGGCTGAGACAAAGGTGACAAGTTATAGAGGCATATTTGTTGTAAGGTTTAAAGATTCATATCAATATTATAATAACAAATAGCAGTTGTTCAACTTTGAAAACACTATGGAGTACTACTATTGTACAACTAAGTTATACAAAGTGCATATCTGGCATTAGCGGGCTGATGAATATTAGCCTTAGCCAAATAGCTGAACCTCGGAAAAGCAACATGTTCAACAGAACACCCAATGTATCAGTGATTTTGTCAGTGGTACCATGGCCAGGACACTGGCTATGTGCTATCTGCAGAGGCCACACCATCTGGCCTGTGGAAGATAAACATGTAAAACACTAAGATAATCCCTCATAGAAACTTGATAAGACGTCAAATCAGCATAATGAATGATGCTCATCTTGGACGTTATATTACAGTGACATATCAGCTTGTGCAATGGGATTCATGAGTGGCAAGTGTAGCATATGTGTAGTTAGATTATATTGAGTTTTTAAAAATAGTACTGTAGCCTATACAATCGCTTTAGGAGTGCAAGTTTTCTTTCCAGTATCTGCAAGGAACACACACATAGACTTCCATTGGCAAGTGGGGAGTTTTAATTTGCTATCAAGTTATATTCTTCTTATAGGCTAATGCCACATAATCTGTGTAATGTTGTTCTGCTTTTAGACCAAGTAGTCCAACCGTTTGTTTTAATCAATTTAAAAACATGCCTGTGAATTTACACAGTAATGCTAGATGGATACCTGTGTTAAATAAGAATTGAAACCTCCAGCAACAATTATCATTGTTTGCCTGACACCTGTAGAGCCACCTCTGTTTATAATGCAAGTCAAATTCATCTCTCCAGGTGCGTCACGATGTGACTGGGATGAAGTGTAAGAGCTCCACATCCAGCCCGCACGTGCCGCTGTTTGCCGTTCACACACACACCGCACGCACGTCTCTAGAGCCATGCAAAGGGTGGAGGTGTGTGTGTGTGTGTGTGTGTGTGTGGGGGGGGGGGGGGGCATTCCGGTCTTTTGTTTCATGAGGAAAAGGAAACCTGTCAGGAAAAGATTGTGCAGAACAGGAAGCTCTCATGGCTGGAGAGCCTTTCCTTTTCTTGAGTATAAGTGCATACCGTTAGCCGTCATTGAAGTAGACGCGTGAAATGGGATTATCCTGTTACTTGTTTTGCTGCAAATATTGATATTATGCAAGGCATGCTCTAGTGCCGTATGGTGTTGTAGAGCGCAATTGATGGCAACACATTTATAGCGGCGTGGGATGCATGATGGAATTCAAGTGACCATTCAGCCTGCCATTTTTGTCTAGCCAACGTTTACACTCTTCCAAAACTTACACCACACCCAGCAGCCGCAAACCCGCTACTTTAAAATTTCCAAGCCGACACAAATATACTCTCCATCTTCTACAACAATAACTACAAATGCAGATGATGCATTCGTGTTATTCTACTCTTCTTAAGGGAAAGACACAAACCCAAGGCATTTCATTAGGACCTAATAGGGAATTGCCATTCAACATCTGGTGGCTACAGTCATTATGCATCTGGAATTTCACTGTAGGAGGCAGTAGCCACTGCTAACGTAGACCAGCGTTCATGACTTCCATGACACACCATTTCAAAAGCGTTGTGAAAATGTCCCAGCCAAGGTATCATTGTGAAGCCTGTGGTCTCAGTGTCGCAAGCGTTAAAGTTACCGTGTGAGTGTTTCCAAATAACAGTTTTCCCCTCATAGACAACACAGATTATTCTAGAAGGACGGTATTAACTAAAACGCCTAATAAAACGTTGTTTCCTGAAAAAATTCAAACGACTGTAGTGTGTATTGACCTACGACGGGATTTCAGTAATCAGTCGGGCTACGTGCCACACCGCTGTTGCGCAGCTCCACACATCACTTGGTTTGATCGTGTCTAATGGTACATCCAGCAATTGCTGTCGCCCAGTCCCCACAGACTAAACCACCCAAAACCAAGCCAAACCAAAATCAATGGATATTTAGATATAAGCAACCTTTTCGTTTAGGCTACAACGTGCATTCTAAACATAGCAGCCGTCCCATTATGCCAGACGCGCGTAACAGTGCGCTCGCTGGTTCTGAAATCCAAAGCGTGTCTGATTAAGTCTAATCCAAGCAGTCTTCTGATAAAAGCAGATGTATTGGAATAAACATTTAGTATTTTAAATTGTCAAATTGGGAATCTGGTTACCCCTCTCGGACCAATAGAATGATCCACTCTTTGCCTTCAGTTTGGAGGCTCAAGATCTCAGACACAGGCTAAAAGGAGGCGCAACTCCGAAAAGCAATCTCTCATAAACTCCTACACCCCATTCTCCACCCTTACCTTAATTGTTCCGTCCATTTTGCGCAATTTTCAGTGGACCCCAACAATATTCCAAACATGACACGCTTCTGAATTAATCCCAGCCCCCGATTTGTCGCGGAGAGAAAGAGACAATTTACCGGATGATTTTTTTCCTCAAAATTTGGGAAGTGAAGTCACTGCTGTTGAGAAGGAAGCTGTGTGTCACTGAAAGCCCTGCCTTCATCGCGGCTGCACCAAAAAGCAGGATACTGTCCCAGAGAGATAAGCGAACAAAACAATTGACTGTTCACTCTGCTGTAATGTTTTTCCTTGGAAATATTTACAGGATGGCTGCATGCGTTGTGTACAACCATTGCTGGAGCCAGTTGTGGTGTATTATTAAAGCAGACATTGTCGAAGGGAGTTTCGCTCTTCGTTCACAGCACACATAATTTAGCCACAAATTCAGTGCAGGGGACTGGGTCTGGCTGAGGTCTACTGTTGCAGGACACTCCTATAGTCTGATTATTCTTGGTCGCGTGCTTTTGGCTCACGCCTACCTACATGTGGACCTTCATATGTGCTTAGATGATCACCAAACCATTTAGCGTATTCTTTTCAATTCGTAAAATAGCCTATAAAAAATGGATATGAAAAGTAGACGTATGTGTATTTGTTTTATTCATTGCAACCAATGTATCTGTGTGGTTTTCGCTGACTAAAAAAAAAAAATTGAACCAGGAAGGCTAGCACGTGTACCATAAATAAATAAATAAATAAAATAATAAAAAAATCCACCAATTTACATACATTCCTATATATAGTCATTTTACCTGCGTTAATATTTCAAGTAAGGCCAGTAATTGAGTCATGCAAATAGTCATAGAATTTTATTTTTATTTTACTGTGTCCATCTGAAATATCCTGTACATGAAAAACATTAAAATCACCAATAATCTCCAGTCTCCCATTTGGTTATTCTTCTTTTCTAAAGTGTCAAATTACCCTCATCAATTGAAGCACCGTTAATAGACGATGTTAGACATGGAGCCTGCTATGAAATTGACCAGACCAAATAGGCTTCTGCCTGGAGGTGCGGCCTCAGTGGCCAAACAGAGACTGCGCCACAACGACAGCCCTGCCGGCCTGTCTGCTCTCGACTTGGGAGTCTGTTGCTGCTGGGGTTCCCCTGGGACTACCACATCTGGACCCTGATAGGGGTCAAGGCTTCTCCTGCCTGAGGCCACCGCAGCTTCGTGTAATTACGAGAGACACCTTGTTTAACTCTTTAGTGGCTGCTGCCGGTTTTTAAAGTTAATTCTGCAGTCATGAGTTCCACGTTTGCATACGGATTTTTAAAGACAAACAAAACGTTATTGAAGTGGTCTCCACAGTTCTGGAAATAGCCGCTGTTTGCAGGAGTTTTGATTGAGATTAGTTTTCCACTGAGTGTGCATATACAACCTTTCCATTTTATTATATGACAAAGACTGGGCTTTGCTGATAGGCTACATCTACAACACCCTCTATCACTACAAGCATTACATTTAGGCAAGACGGTTGTCCAGGACCTGCCATGACCATAATGAAAACAGTGGTAACAAACATTTTGGAAGGCCAATAAACAGATGCAACTCGGTTTACACAACGAACCACAAAACATCTGGATTGACGCTGGAAGTAGACAGCCAGACATTTCTTTCTATACCAAGAGCCAGCAGCTCCACTGTCTCTCCGTTTAGACAAAAGCCAGAAGTGGGCGGACACAGCTTGTTATGACCGTCGGCTACTGTAGGCCTAAGGAAGTTAATTGTGGCAATAAAAATCGTTATCGTGCTTATATTAAATAAAACTTTTTATTTACACTGTTTTATCCAATAGTGTTTATTTTAATA
>JAODOY010000005.1:3488694-3507342 GCA_025399855.1 Forbesichthys papilliferus | reverse complement strand
CAGTATTATATAAACAGTGTAAATCAAATGTTTAATTTATCAATGTCTTATCGTGTGTGTAAGTCGTTATATGTGGTAATTTGTCATATAGATGCTGCAGACAGAATGTCACCATTCACAGCAATAAACTGAGTCACTCCTCTTCTGTGGTAAGGCATAGCAGTCTGCCATCAACGGTCCACCGTGCCCAGGCAACTGCCAGCCACTCCTCGCTGGTATGCTGCAATTTTAGAGCCCGCCACCCTCTCCTGGGATTCCAGCAGACATTCTCATATTTGGGACGAGGTGGGCAAATAAAAGCTATCATAAGATCACATCAGCTAGAGTAAATGAAGTCCCCTACTCTAAACTGTAATGAGTTATTTATTTAGTTAAAGGGGCTACTGAGAGAAATGATCTGGAGATGGAGATCAGTTCCACTCCAGCCCTATTTTCTGCTCCTCTGGGAGAGAGAATATGCGCATGGCACCAGGCAAGCAAGGCTTGATGTCAAACACTTATGTGTGACGGTGGCCGTGTTAATGACATATGTTTCAGCAGCAGCTCTAATATATAATATTATTTTTATCAAAGACAATGGGAACCCCAATGAGCTTGGTCCTTATTATTGTTGTGTTTTGTTAAATCTAGAGAGTTACATATGTAAAGAAAGACCCAGAATACAAATGAGGATTTGTTTTTCAGCCTGTCAGGCAAATGTTTACACTGTTCTGCAATCAAATTTGATCTTGCATTACATAGAAAGACAGTCCAGATTTCCTAATTGGAGACCTAGGCTACTGTATACAGTATGTGTGCATTCAACCGAAAGCATTTAGAAGGCGAGGTGTTATCTTAGGGATTTGGAAGATACTGTTTATCATGCTATTCCAAATGTGCTATAAGGTGAATCGAAAGCACACATTCTGAAGCTGGTTGTCCTACAGTCTATTACAAATGTGCTATAAGATCAAAAACACATATTCAGAAGCTGGTTGTACTATATTTCAAATGTGCTATAAGATCAAAAACACATTTTCAGAAGCTGGTTGTCCTATATTCCAAATGTGCTATAACGTCAAAAGCACACATTCAGAAGCTGGTTGTCCTACAGTCTATTCCAAATGTGCTATAAGATCAAAAACACATATTCAGAAGCTGGTTGTACTATATTTCAAATGTGCTATAAGATCAAAAACACATTTTCAGAAGCTGGTTGTACTATATTTCAAATGTGCTATAAGGTCAAAAGCACACATTCAGGAGCTGTTTGTCCCACTATTCCAAATGTGCTATAAGATCAAAAACACACATTCAGGAGCTGTTTGTCCTACAGTCTATTCCAAATGTACTATAAGGTGAATCAACAACACAAATTGGTATGCCAAGCTCTGAATATATAAGCCAGCCCACACAGAGTGCAGACAGCCAGCGTCTCTTGTGTGTTGCGATAATTAACAGGGGAAGTATTAAATTAAAGCAAGGCCTTCATTTTATGAGGTAGCCATTTATTACGGTAATAGCATCCCTATAAATGAACAACCTCTCAATGCCTCCTGATGCGTTTTCATCAGGTTCAAAGATTGGCCCTGATATGTCCACTATATATGACCTCATGCCAATAGTCTCAACATTCATGCCCCAAAGGCGACTTCAAAATGAGTGCTTGCAACGTAGCACGACATCTGTGGTCGATACAAAATGAGTGCTCTCATTATACGCAGAATATGTTCTGGTATGTGCTGTGTGCATGTTGTTTACCATGCATGCTATTGTTTTCTCAACACCACAAAACGCCATTCAACCTGTTATTACTGACTGCAGTGCCACAACCCCCCTGCTCCAACAGCGAGTAGTGGTCTATGCCACTTATCGTGTGTGTTTTATGTCAATTTTGTGGCTAAGTGGGGACACACCCAGGCAATATTCCAGACAGCGCCTTGTGCTTCCATTAAATCAATCTTAGCAGCTGCCTTAGGTGAATTAATCCTGCATGAGGAACATGAAGATGGAATTAAGTCTGAGAAGTTGAATAGTCCCGCAGAAAAAAAGCATAGAGTGCAATAGTTGGAAGAAAGTGGTGCCATTTTCAAAAGCCTAAATCATCCCCCTGACTATAAATCCACTGACCGCTCATCATTCAGCAGCATTTTAAAAAGCCCTTAAAGAAAAACACTGGGTGAAATGAATATGCTGTCACCTCTCATTTGGGTCTGGCCTGCTGGCTCAATAAGAAAAGTGTTGTTCCCTGGAAGGCGGCTTGCCTGGGCTGAGCTCTCAGGTTTAGGGTTTACCCCTGCCTGCATTCTCAAGGCTTTTTCTTTGAGGCCCACGTCTCACTTCCCTCCCCATGTCCCCCCAGACATGTCTGACAGGCTGAACTCGATGTGGGCTGCTCACCAGACTACAAAAATCATTCATCTGTGCCTTCAGACGGTCAAATCTGGATCTAATCAAGTGAGCCTTCCTATTGATCCTATTCATAGGCAAGACAATTATCACTTTCACCACTAGAGGTCTCTCTGGTCCAAGATACAGGAGAAGCAGTCAATTATAGAACTGGCACCCTCCATGATTGTGGCTGTCTACCCTCTGCTGTAAACATGCTAGTGTCTGAGGTTTTAGTGAGCATTAATTTGGGATTAATCTCCACTCAAAGGTGTCTAAAATGTATATTGACAAAATACTCATATAGCATACCTGTGATTAAAGTATATATCCATCTGTCTATTCCACGAGCTGTAGATTCTACAGAAACTAAGATTTTGGAGCACACCACACACCTATAAAGCACAGCTTCTGATTAATAAAGATACAAACATGATATGTCATGCTGTTTGAAATTCACCAATTTAGGGCTCGGGGCGTTAAAGAGCAAAAGACAATGATGGCAACCCACCTTCACCCAGTAACACAAACAAATGCGTGAAACAGGAAACATATGCTGACATACAGTCAGATGAGTCAGAGGAGAGGGAAGGACATTTTCTTCCAAAGTAATAGAAATAAATAAACGAAATACAAATATTAAACTTAGAAATAATATATTTGTGAGAGAGAGAGATTGTAAAAGAGTAACAGAGAGAGAGAGAGAGAGAGAGAGAGAGAGAGAGAGAGAGAGAGAGAGAGAGAGAGAGAGAGCAGCCCAGGCAGAGTTGTGCTTATGTGACAGTGAGGGCACTACCTTAAACGCCTGGGCAAAACCACAACATTCCACAGTGCTGGGTCTTAAAGTGACAGAGCACCATTGTCATCATGGGCATTTGGGGAGCAAAGCGTTAACATATGGTGAAGTGTGTTTCAAACTTGTGGCAAGACCCACAGAAGCCAGTAGGTGGCTGTGCAAGTTGGACAGATAACTAGAATATATTAATAATGCGGTATAATAAAGAGCTGACTGACACGAACTGATAAACTGTACAAACCCACCTTCCCACCTATAGGATTAAAACATTTTAATAAATGTAACCAGCCACTTAGTCTCTGGACTATTTCATGGTCTGTCTATAAATGTTAGTACGTTTTACATAGCGATCTGCAGTGTATATATTTGTTGATAGAGGGCACAGTTGAGCTATGAAGCCAAATGTTTTGCATCACTCTTTAGTATTTAAACTGTGCCCAGCGGACATAACTTTTGTAATACTATGCTATTTCTTCCCCACATAATTCTCACACAAGATAATGTGACGTTTTAACAAGTACATACACACACAGTTCTGCATTTCAGTAAATGAAGAATTGATGATTTTGACAAACATTTGTGTCAAAAAAAATCTAGCTGTGAAAGAGAATGGAGTAGAGAGTCAGAATGGAGACAGGAGAAGGAGTGAAGGGTTCGAGACACGATTCAATGTAAATACATTGTGTGTGTGTGTGTGTGTGTGTGTGTGTGTGTGTGTGAGTACTGTTGTATACACACAAAGAGAGAGGCAGTATGGGATGGAGGGAGTGGAGCAGTCATGCGAGGGAGGCTTTAAGATGGAGGTAAAAAAAACAGAGCGCAAAAGACAAAGAGAAAAGCAGGGGTCAAAAGCGGGCATAAAACGGATATAACATCCTTAAAACATCAACGTGCTCTAAAAATAACCCTGGCGTAGACCCCGGAGAGCTGGGGGTGGGGGAAGCGGGTGGAGCTAGAAGAGGTTGAAGGAAAACTGAAAAAATAGCCCCTTTAACAGTATAGGGCAATAGGGTTAAGACATTAATACAATATTTACAAAAATACAAAAATAACATTGAGAGTGAAAAGAAAGAGTGAGATAGAAGAAGACCTCAAAGTCAGACTATGTATGCACTTGTTCATGACCCTCTAGAGTGAACAAGAAACACAAATATACTCATTGAGGTAAGTCATATACAGTACATCATAAATCCCAAGGACAACACTGTGTTTTTCAACTAGTGTACTCAGAGAACTGTAGAACTCAGAGAAAAAATATATATACTGTATACATATACAAATGACAAATAAATATACATTTGTTGAACTGGCAGGAACAGGGTAATACAAATAATGATTTGATTTGAATATGGAACAATGCGTTGTCCATTCTTCTGGTACATGTAAACTGGTGTAAAGTAGTGAATCTCTTAACAAAGGTGGAATGTTTAGTCATGCTCACGTTGGGTGGTGACTTGGGAATGGTCCCTGACAGTCTCGGACACTAGGCAGACTCGGTTCAAAGATGGCCGCTGACAGACAGCCCCCTCTTCCATCTCATCACCTTATCACCGATAAGCCTTCCATTTCAGCATATAGCTGAGATCACAGGCTGAATAACCCGCATGCAGCTAGCAGGTCTACAAGTGGCACTGATGCCGTTATCAGTGTGAACACGCAGGGGCAGTGAGAGCCACCTAACAGACAGACCACACTGTCAGTGACGACCCCTCCACAGACAAGTGAGCCATCCCAGATTCCCGGCACTGCTTTGTACACAACAAGGCGACTACCTCAGCTGACTAAAACAGAAGGCCTTAGGCTTGTTGTGCTTTGATTTCACAAGATTAGATATGCATGCCCAAGTTGTTGACATGTAATGCTGGTAATCATTTGACCGCCAAATGATTCATATTGGCTATTTGCTAATATGTAACTTAAACATCCAATGCCCAAATACCTACCTCCAATTCACAAATAATTACAAGAATAGAGACTTGTTAGGAAAATACATTCACCTCATGAAGACAGTAACAACAGTAGCCCTCTCTCGCAGGCATTCAGCTAATTACACGACAAGCATCTCATTCTGGAACGCTAATGAAGAGAAATAGCAGGTAGGAGACGCCAATGGGAATGGGGGGGTTTGGACAGGCGACATAGAGTGTGTGTGCGTGGGGGTGTGCTTGTTCTGGTGCCTGGCCAGCAGCTTATCAGCCCGGGTGACGCTGGACTCAGCATCTCGTGCTTTCCCTCCCTCCGCACATTTTTGTCCATCTCTCAGCGCTCTCATCTCTTTATAAAAATTGAACATGTCCATGTTGAACGCACTTTTAAAAAATCTGATCTTGGGACGATAAGAAGAGTTCTTCAAAGTGATTTATAACCTAAAGTGATTACTGTTTCTTGTGGGTGTCAAAGGCATTTGCCTGTCATTCTTAGTTCAAGGGTCTTTACGCAAGAGGTAAATGACTCTATGTACTGTCTGCCGTAGTTCTGCAAATAATTCTGGCTCACACTGGAAGCACTGCAGGACGTGGAACAAGAGCTGCTCTTATTCCGTGATGCTATGGGTCAGCTCACAGTGAACACTGCTCTTCAGATTGAACCTGACACACAAACACACACGCACACAGAGAGAGGAGATTAGGGAGCGAGAGACCTAGGAACAAGCTCAAAGCCTCGGCTTGGGATGTTTAGAGCAACTCGTTGCTGTCAGGAGGCACCCTGGAACAGAAAACTACTATCCTTGTACCATCCCTCATGAAATGCTTGAGAAACACAAACCATCTGGAGGCTAAAACGTGGCACTCTCAGCCAATCACATACTCAGGATGTTTGTCTGACTTATTGCTCTTATTTAGGATTGTTTGGAAAACTTCGTGGAGGGATTGGTACTTTAATTAAAGATAATATCAAGAGGTAATGTCGCCCCCAAGACCTCTGCCTCACAGTGAACAGTGCAACAAAGTCACATTTCTGCTGGGTCTGTGTACTTGTGAATGAAGCCAGTCAGATTCAATACAACAGGCCTCTTCGTGACCCTCACGTTTGCTGGTCTTTCTATCCCAATTTCTCCACTTTCTTTCTGGTGCTGCCAATAGCTTATTTTAGACCCAGGCCCACCACGGGGACTGCATATTGATACTGTCATAAAATATTACATCCTCACTGTATTCATTAGAAACAGGCTTTAATCTAAAAATACCTTGGGCATGGAATAAAACGGGTTTTCGTGGCTGAAAGATTAGGCCTGTACTTCTGCTCTTGCTGAGCACCACAGCTCGGAAACACAGAGGCCCAAAATAGATGTTCTTCTCATAAAGGGCTTCTTCTTTGTAGTCATTGTATAGCTACAACATCTGCAGGGCAGTTTCTTTAGGGGGGAACGGATTCAGGCACACTATCAAAGAGAGAGGCAATCTCTTGTGAGGAGAGGTGGGAGGAAGACTCTCTCTCTCTCTCTCTCTCTCTCTTTCCCTCTCTCTCTCTCTTTCCCTCTCTCTCCATCTCCATCCTTTCTTTTTTGTCCATTCCAAAAATCTGCTGCAATCAGGATGATGCTAATAAAAGATCATTAATATCACCTGTCAGCGCTATATTTGAAAAAGTCCTAATGAGATATGCAGACAAAGCCAGTGTAAGTCTGCACTGTGTGAGCAGAGGGTTCAAAACTATTTAACGGACAGGAGCCAATCTTCCTGTGGCAGTAAAGCGACAACACAAGGCCTGTGAAACAGTCCCAGCTTTAAATGGGCGGCTGATGTGTTGTCTTCCATGGGACTGAAATAATCAAATTCCAATTGTCAAAGTCGGGCTCAAATTCAATTTGAAGTAATTGTAACTTTTCTGAAAGCCAAAGAAAATGTTGTTCTTATAGTTAGTATTCTGCAATCCATGTCATTTAGTAAATGCCACTGGATGTTGTATTACCATTAATGAACCCAGGTGTCAGTCATGCATTGAGAAGATAAGCGCTGTCTTGTAAAGCCTGCAAGGATTAGCAGACTTCTAAGCAAGGATGGCTTTACTGTAATAACGTTACCCTATATCAAACATTGATTCTTCAAGAGTTATTCTAACATAATAGCAATTTATTATAGGTAGAGCTGTAGTATAGGTTCATTTTGTGTTCAACATTCCCTCAGTGATGGAAGCTGTAACCCCTATTTGAATGATGGGCTTTGCTAGTGCTGACGGCAGGGCGTTCACTATCTGTTTAATGAGAAGCATGAGTGCACGAAGGCATAGAGAGAGCCTCTGAACGGAAAAAGGTGGCACCATAACGTGGAGGTGAAAGGCATGGGGCAACGCGATGATAGCAGCTTTACGTGCAGCACAAGTGCATAGAGGCCCTCGCCTTTGAACTGGCAAGCCGGCTAATTGAAACAGCATTGGCGGGGCACTGGCTCCAGATCTGGATCGCATTCAACCCCGCTTTATTCAATCTCAAGGCATCACAAGGGGCTCGTCCACATGGCAATAAGTCATACCCTCCCCTTTTGCCCTGGACGTGTTGCCTATCTGCGTCTGCTGAGGGCAGTGGGTGCTGGAGGCCCACAGAGTCTGCAGGGGGCTTCAGACTGGCTGCAACTGAGCTCCTCACGGTACTGCGTCACGCCTTTCACCTTGGACTTGAATCACGCACACCCATACACACGCACACACGTGCAGGCACACACGTGCACACACACACACACACCTTCTTACCCTTAGTCCTGGGAAGATTAACTTTTAAGAGCAATGGCTGTCAGGGGGTTTGAACCGTGCACTTTTTAATTTAAACAAATGTTGCACCCGGCCTGGGTCAGGGAATTATCATGGAACCACAAGGTGTTTCTGATGGCTCACAAGTGTTGAGCTGATAGAGAAGACAACACAAACTAGAGAGAAAGACAGACTGACAGAAAGAAAGAAAGAAAGAAAGAAAGAAAGAAAGAAAGAAAAGGACAAAAGAGATAACAAATGATACAGTATAGAAACTTAAGGGAAAAAAGACGGCTGTTCCTGACGGACAAAGAATGTAAGGCTTTAGGGTAAGCAAATAAATAAAGCGCTAAATAGAGAAAATGACACATGATACATGTCGTAGCTGAGTATCACTGCCTCCTATCAGTTTTAACTATCAGTAGTTGATCCTATGGCATTGGAAGAAACTTCTCATTTCGCACAAGAGTGGTCAGCATTTCTGTCAGAGCCCTAATCAGTGATACACACATGTAGCTGTTTGGGGCTGTATGATAGGGAATATTGATATAGGCTACTAGAGTCACTCATGTAGTAAATTAACACTATTCAAGAAGCATACCTGAGACAAACTAATGCTTCTTATGATGTATTCTATTTTCAATCTACCCAAAATACTCTTTTATTTTATCATTGCATTGCGTAGGTTGCTGTACATATATTGCAGGTATTTGTCCGATATGATAAAAAATATATAAATGATTCAGGTTTAATAAAATATGTGCAGTCACTGGAGGGAACAAACAAACCACAACAACATACATAGTATAGGTAGAATAATGGGAAAATCCACATAGGATTTTAAAAGGCTCACTCTTACTGAGGGAGGGACTACACGTTAGCATAATATTCATTCTTCTTTGGACTCGCTGCAAGCAGGTACAGCATCACTGTAGCTGTCCAGCTGTCACACACTCGAGCGCCTCCAGATTGCAAGAAACTTCTCTGACCAGAGCCGGTAAGTTTAACGTTTTTTCGACCACTTTATACAGTAGATGACATAAAGTAAAGAATGCAATAGAATTTCTATTATTATTATAGTATTACAGTAACATGAAGTTTCGCATGACACGCGGCACTGGTCACTTTGAAGTTTGGACTTCCAATCGGCTTTCCGTTAGGAATTCTGCTGCGCTTTTATGAATGAGATGCGCTATTTTCGACCTGCTCCTTTGTGTATTGCTATTAGGCTATATTTGCCATGTGCATCAGTATCAAATCGCGTATTTTATTGTTTTATTTAAATTTGGATGTTGTAGCCTACTTTTAATTCGCTGAATAAAACATAACTAATAATTAACTCACAAAAATAAAACAAATGATCAAGATATATATTTTTAATTATCCACGCAATGCATTTGACATCGTACTGTAAGTCTACAGTATGTATTATTGTTAGATTTGTTTTTTCCTTCACATAAACCAATAACATGTTCGAGGAAATTTGACAGCGCATACAGTATGAGCTGAATTGACTTTTTTCTATCTGCCAATTAAATAAAAATGCGGGCGCGTTGTTTGTGAACGTGTGAATATGTATGTGAGATGAACATCTGCAGGCATTGAACACAGGTTCAGCTGTCACTGACAAAACATTCCATATTGCTTATATGAATATGGTGAGATGAAGATCAAGTCAGTAGATCTATACAAGTTGCCTTTACACTTACTGTACAGTTATTACAGTATAACAGTAGGCTATATATTAATAACTCATTAATCCAGCTTGATTGCATGATTTCAAGCCTTTGTTTATGCTGTTGCAAGTAAACAAAGCTTAAAAGATACTCTCTGCCAGTGGGAGGAGAGGAAAGAGACGAGGCGGAGGGAGAGACGTGAGGCAGATGAGAGGAGGGGGAATCGGTTTAGCATAGAGGTGGAGGGAAGGAGAGCGAGCGAAAAGGAAGGGATGGAAGAACAGAGCGGTGTAAATATGACGTTTGCGAACTAAAGCATTCATTTGACTGTACACTTTTATTCTCTGGCACATTCACGGAAGTCTGGAAGAAAGAAAGAAAGAAACAAAGAAAGAAAGAAAGAAAGAACGAAAGAAAGAAAGAAAGAAAATGATGGTATACATAACATAACAATTTGGAAGTTTTTACATCCACTAAACACCCTTAATCGGACAAACTAGTAGCAGGTTAAAACAGCCGTTCGCACAACCCCCCCCCCCCCCCCACCCACCCACCGCTTGTCAAGTGTAAACAAGGTGTGATAGATGGGGTGCCCCGCCCCATTTGTTTATTCCCTTGGCAGCCCTGCTCCTCCTCACAGAGAGCCATGATGAGTTACTACATGGATCCAGTTTCTGCCTATCCGACCCTACACCCCTGTGACCGTCGGGGCCTGATGGTAAGACCTCCCTCGTAAATTAACCCTATCACAGCTGGCCTCAGCTCAGCTACCTACACGCTAGGCTGCATGGTTACATTGTCTGTGTGTGTGTGTGCGTGTGTGTGTGTGTGTGTGTGTGTGAGTGTGTGAAAGTATCTCAGCTACCGGCCACTTAGTAGTGTATTAGCAAGTTTAAATTGTATTTTAGCATATGTGCGTGCGTGTGTGTGTGTGTGTGTTAGCTATACCATTCACGTGCAAAAAGTGTGCAGGAGTCTGTGAGTGGGTCTGCGTTTGTGCGCGCGAACACACGCATGTGTATGTGTGTGAGAGAGGTTAGGAAGAACCTCTGGATTCCATCACTTCACAGGCACACGCTCAATCTTAACATCTCGTCTGGTAAGTTTAGTGTAACCTTCTCACTAAAAATGTGGTTTTACACAGTGTTTATCGCGATTTGACAAACGTTAGGAAGCAGAAGGACAATTTTGTCTTAGGCAAAAGCTCTAAAATCATTGTTATACATTTCACAGGCTTGCATAACCGCACAGTGCTTCCCTTTAGCAGTTGTGCTATTGTAAATATTGAGACCTCTGGGCCTATCACCAACCAAGTCAATTTGTATTCAGATCATCCCCTGTGAATAACACTTTTGTGATTGCAGCAGGAACAGCAAGTCTTAACTCAGTCCAAATGAAAGAGGTTTATGAACACACAGTCAGATTCAGTCGGAGCTGGGGACATTGTGATTCCTGTCAGTTGAGGATTTGGAGGGCGAAGGCCAAGAAGCACAGCGAGAAATGTTTCCATTTGTATGCAGAGCGCTGGCACATTAAGGAGAGCGACTGAGGTTATATGCTAATGGCAACCCCACCTGGCTGTTGCTACAAAACATAGAAGGACCGGTCTCCCTGCGTTCTAATTGGCTCAGGTGGTGTGGTTTGCTTTGGAAATTGAGATTACAGTATATCTGGGGTGACTTTGTTAAAAGCTGAACCGGGGTCAAACCTCTGGCTCTGTTCTCTTGTATTTGCATGAATTAGTAATAAGAAAAGCAGAAGGGTTGGGATGTTTCTTCATTTCCTCTTTGGTGATTTCCAATGTTCTTAAGACTCCACCAAAATATATTGCAAAGAGCTTTATTACAACAGTGACTCACATTTTGTTTCAAATATGTGACTCCGCACATTTTTTTTACGCATTTAACTAAAACCTCAATAACTACCATTTGTTTTCTTTCTTTATTTACTAGTTGATAATTACCATACATCATGCACATGCTTCCCTCCTTGCCTATCTCACTCTTTCTCCTGCTGACTAGACTGATAGGGAATGGCGACAAGCCGCAGCCACTGGAGCCCCCCTATAAACAGCCTACCCCCCAATCTCTTGCTCATGTTAGCCATCCATAAAGGTGGCTGCCTTCTGATAAACATGGCCGTGCTTAAATACAGCCGTTTTATCAGATTATCGGTCCGTCAATGAGCCAGTTAGCCAGCCAGTCCAGCTGCAAGGCAATCAACCACCTAATTTTCCAGGCAGATCGTCTGTCAGGCAAAGCAAACCCTCCCAGCACTATAAATACTTTAGATACTGTAGATACAGTCAGTATACATATAGAATGTGCTCATTAGGTAGAAAAAAAAAAACATACACACTTATGATCCATTTATGTCAAGATGGAACTGGGAAGTTGTCAAATCTTCTTTTATTTAAAATTTTTTAAAATGTATTTATTTTTTATTACAAATGTCAGCATGCCACACAACTGGAGTGCGCCGCAGATAAATTTGGAGCTCTGAGAAAGTCCAGAGCTTCCAATTTGGAATTGTGTTAAGTTTGAAGGCTGTTTCAATGGATCCTTCTTACAGTATTTGGAAGCAGAATAACTTTACAGTTGCTAATTTCAAACTAACAGAGCAATAAAGTGATACATGTTGCATTTCAATTTACAGATTTTACTGTATTTGACAGCTTTCACTTGACAGTTCTAATTTGCAATCTCCAAGGCAATCCTGTGTGTTTTGTTTACAGATTGCATTCTTCTGTTATATACAGTACTTTATTATCTTCGACCAACTGATCAACCATACAGGACATTCAGTTCTGAGCAAAGCCAGCCTACATTATCTGTTGAGATTTATGTTTGTTTTCATCTCTTGTGTCCACACACAATTTCATATCTCTTCCCTGTTTCCCGCGCTCAACTGCTGACTTCAGTCTTCCCTCTTGGTCCTCTCACATAAGCATTTATCCGATAAGCACAATAAAACAACAAGGCAGAGATAAATTATCGACTCAGATTTAGCCTATGAGTGTTATCTTTACAGGGAAATGGTCATTCAGGGTTACATTGTTCACTAAAGCATTTGAAAGCTACATTTGTTTCTATTGCACAACCATCTTTATGTAATATTGTACAAGTTATGTAACGTGTCATATTGTGTATGAGATGGAGTTACAGCATTATATATTTTCAGATACATTGGGTTATATGACATATGCATATGACAATAGAAGTCAGAAGGCCTTCCACGAATCTCTGTTTCCAGGGGAAAACGGCTTATTGAAACTTTAAGAGCGTGAACATTTTTAACAAGTTCAACAGCAAGTCGGAGACACATAGAAACAGATTGTGACAGTGGTCAAAAGTGTAATGTTCAAAAGTAACCTACCTTGTAAGCTACTGTAAGTCTTTGCTTGCTTGTCTCCAGAGACCAAGTGGAGGCGGGGCAGTTGGCCCGCAGATTCACCTCCCAGGAGTAGTCCACCCCCAGCAACAGTACTATCCTTCCCAGCCACTTTACCCCCAAGACGTTCCGCTGCAGGAGGTGCCCAATGGACATGACATGTGCCCCACAGGTAAGACAAGCCCATAGACTGCATATATAAATGGACAACCCATCCATGCGTCACCCATAGGTTTTTGGTGTGGTTAAAATATTGTTTACTGATTAGTAATAAAATATATTCACCACCGTACACTAGTTATAGAAACAAAACAGTTTTTTTGAACCAGGACGTGCACATGTTTTTTTTTTTTTGTAGCAAACTCAGACATTTTAACATGATAACTGCATCCAGCCTCCAGTGGCCATTTGAGGGACTGCACATTTTGACACTTCTGTATTGTATTCATTTTTCAGTACTGGAGGTTCCCACTTGGACAAGCAGAGAGACAATCACGTTATGCTCATATCGTTTTACAGATACAATCTTGTACTTTTCCAGTGTACCCATTTCTAGGGCGCAATGCATGAACCAATGGGGGCACTCAAACTAATTTACTTCTGTCGGTTTATTCTGGCAGATCGAATACTGGGTGTTGTAATTCTTCAAAATTGTAGACACCACGTTATAAAAAGCTATCACTGCAATTGGAAGGGCTACATGAATAGCGGCATGGTTGAATCATTATGTATTAATTAAATCATGTATAAATACTGTAGCAGCCAAAGTGACATTCAGATTTAATGAAAAGGTTAGATGTTGTTTTATTATTCCAGTGTGTCTTTTATCCTTTACTGTAATGTTGAAACATAGAGATGGGTTAGATGAACAGCAAACAACATACTCTGGACGGGAAAGATAACTGTGACTCAATCACCATAAACTGCTCATAATCAACACACGAAACTCACACACACACACACCCACCACCTTAACATAGTGCTGTAGGTGTCCATGAGGAACGTAGTGGGTGGTGTTAACCCAGAGGGCAATGCCTTTACCAGATGCCCCTGTCTCTCGGACCCTGGCCTCCCCCTCGGCCCCAACAAGGTTTATTTTTAACGGGAACATTCCCTCTAGTTTGCCTGTGTGTGACTGTGCTCCCCCCTCGTTCCTTAAGAGTGATGGATGCGTGCAGACTGGGACACACGCCACAGGAGCAGGGTAGGGGTGCTGGTGCTGGAGGTGGGAGGACAGGGAACGCGGGGGGGGGGGCACCAGCTTTCTTCCGTCACCTCCCTGGACTGGAGGCGGTGCGTGTGCGCGCGTGTGTGTGTGTGTGTGTGTTTGTACTGTATGTATGATGGGGAGGATGGGGGGAAGGCATGGGGCCAAAGGGCGGCCATCTTTTTCCCAAGCCTCTGCTTGGGTCCCAGGGGAGACGCAGGGCCCCTGAGTGTGTGTGTGTGTGAGAGAGAGAGGACAGAGAGAGAGATTGGGATTGCTAATGTGTGTTGCCAAAGGCACATTCCTTTGGCGCCCCAACTTCATTGGACCCAGTGCTAAACAATTGACATGAACATTGTCGAGTGAAACATAAATGGTAGAGAATTGACCTTTCTTTTTTTGTCTCTGTCCTACTGAAAATAAAAGAGCACCTCAGGCACCTGTAGATATCGTTATGTATACTCATTTAGTTCTTTATGGGGGTGGGTGTCATATACCGTTTCATAGGCGTGTGTCACCGAAACCAACTGAAAGCAGTTAGCATCTACAGCACTTTATGTTCTAACCTCAAAACTAGCTCTGTGACCTTAGTCCTGGTAAAATGATAACTGTCTCATGTGCCTTCCAGTACTCTGCTTTATGTAATCAAATTCCCACGTGTACACATTTCTTTCTTATTCTTTCATGAATTTATACATTTTTTACCTTTTTTTAAACAAACTGTAAAGGCTGAAAACGTTAAACATAGCAAACGTTGAAGTTAGCTATTTAAGTTATTGTGCAGCTTATGTGCAGTTAATAATGCAGGCCATATAAACGAACCTGCTGTGTCAGCAGTTGGACCGTGTGAGGGCAGATGCAGGTGCACATAAACTGAATTTAACTGTCAAAGTTACACCATTCCTAACAGTTAATCATGGGGTTATCATAAATTGATAACCCCAATACCATAAACCTATTGTTTCACTGGTAAAGGAATAGTGATGTAAATCTTCAATACATAATTAAATCTGTCATAGCTTTTATTAACATGTAAACTATTTCTAAACTGTTGTAAATTTCACAGTAGCAGTATTTTCATGAGAAAGCCACAGAGAATGTTTCGGCAAACGATTTGGCCCTCTAATATTTACACTTGATCAGAGTTGCTAATTAGACATGGGTGTGTGTGAAAGTGACTTAGTGCAGAGCCAATGTGAGAGTACGGTCGTGTACGGACCTGTGCTTGTTTGGCCAAGAGCCCCCTGTCACACACACACACACACACACACACACACACACACACACACACACACACACACACACTGCTGACAACAGCCATGCCATGTTTGTGTTTACCCTAACCCAGCTCTTACTGCCTGTCTCTCACACTCACCCTACCAGCGTTGATGTAAACGTTCTGGGTTTAGGGGGGGCTGTACATGTACTGTACGTGCACGGAGGTCTTTATGTACATGAACCTTCCATTCAAATCCAAAACATCCGCATGCATGTGCGCGCACACACACATACACACACACACACACACACACACACACACACACACACACCAACTGTGCCTACAGGCCCAACATCCTGCAGTGATACACACTCCACATGTTCATTCACTAAATTCACACCCCACACTCCGGTGTGTATTGTATTACAGCATCCTCCCATTCAGAACAGCAACTCCCACACACACACACGCACGCACGTACGCACGCACGTATGCATACACACACACACACACACGCACACGCACGCGCACGCACGCACGCACGCACGCACGCACGCACGCACGTACGCAGGCACGCACGCACGCACGCACGCGCGTGCACGCACGCACAAACTAACACCCCCCCCCACACATCCCCCCACACGCACACACGTCCCCCCACGCACACGCACACGCACACGTGCGCGTACACGCACTCCCAGGCACTTGTGAGTTCACTGTACATTTAAAACATGCGCTCCCATTTAGTTCACGCAAACACAGCTGTGATCCGCACTCAGGGACCATTGGTCTGTGTTTTATTTGATGTGATTCGACAGCTGGACAGCGTGCGTGCGTGCACGTGTACTTGTATCGGTGTGCGAGTGTGTGTGTGTGTGTGTGTGTGTGTGTGTGTGCGTGCGTGGCAGAGGGGGAGGTGCAGAGGGGGTGGCAGCCTATTTGAAGAGAAGGGAGGGATAAAGTCACAGGGCCAGAGCTGTAGTGGGTGGGAGGAAGGGGAGGCGGGTTTGCAGTGTAGGCGTGGGTGTGGGTGAAACAGGGGGGGGGGGGTTATGTAGCTCAAGAAAGGGGGAATATGGGAGGGGAGGTTTCGCCTCTGATGAAGGGCACGTCCTCACGGGCGCAGGCCCATTTTTTCGTTCTAAAAGTAAACAGTCAGCCTGCGGGGGTCTGGGGGGTTATGGGAAAGGAGGAAACAGTGATGCTAATCAGGCCGGTGCACACTTCCCCCCCTTCAACAATAAAACAAAACACGAGCGGGTAGACGGGAAAGCGGCAGACAGCTCTGGAGGCGTGGGCTTCACCCATGGCCATGGTCCGTACCTCACCAAGCCACAGTGTGAAATACACGCAGTGTGAATGTGTAACAAGCGCTTTCCTATTCACATGAACTTAATATGTGTGTTTCCTTATCAGACATGCCGGTTATGAGTGTCATGTGATATTTACATTACTGATCTTAAGTGAGAGCTGTCTGTAGGGGGCATAGTCTTTAAAACACCCACTCAACACAATGTCCGTAGAGTCTTTCTGAGAACTGTCAGTGGATGTTCCTCTTGTGTACGATGACTAATTACAAACCACTTCACTGACAGAACATGCAGTTCTGAAGCACATGCAATCATTGGAGCTGATGATGCAACAGAGTCTAGCTCACTGGGGAGGGTGATGTTTTAAAAGGCACCAACTAGACCTCCTATTGTTTAAATGTTCGCATAGTGAGCTTACTAATATCCACTTACCGCTACCTGCGATGACTATCGCGTTTAGGCTTAGAAGAAATGGCTGAAATAGTACTCTAGAGTCCATTTCTTTTAGTCAGACCTAAGTTGCGTTTCTTAAGGGACTCTCTACAGTACAATATTCTAGCCATACATTTGTGTTAGAAATATTTTAAAATGTACCTGAGACATTTAATACATATGCAGTTAACATAACGTTTTTCACATGGAACATTTCAGCTGTGTGTGTGTGTGTGTGGGGGGGGGGCTCTGTATCTCGAGAGGAGGGAAACACGGAGGGGGGCCAGGCATAAGGTCTTGGAGCTAAGCAGATAGCATCAGAGGGGGGTGGGGATCATTGAATTATCTGAACAATGGAGAGATGTGTGGCACGTGGTGACGCTAATGGCAGGCGATGTGGCCTTTTTGGTGCAGCTAATTGTTCAGCAGAGCCCTGCCTTTTGTTCACGGAGGCTTGTACCTGGTGCGCTCACACAGGCACTGCACGCATGGGTCAACACACACGCGCGTATTTGCATGTCTGTGTTCGTCGGGGGTACAACACAGTAGCTGACAGATACAACCCACATCTTTACTCACACTTCAAATGTGGCCTTTAAAAAATTAATTAAAAAGACATATTTTAGTCATAAGCACACGCAAAGATGCACATGCACGTGTACATGTGCGTGCACACGAATAGACACGCGGACACGCACACACGCACACACACAGACACAGACACACACACACACACACACACGCACACACACATACACACATCTGTCCCAGCTAACCCTGTGATCTCAGCAGGAGTGTATCCAGCCCTGTGGCACTCAGACAAGAGCAGCTATAGATAGGGCTGAGTGGCTTACTAGACAGAGACCATAAGGACCCTACTGTTTTACTCTCTCTCTCTCTCTCTCTCTCTCTCTCTCTCTCTCTCTCTCTCTCTCTCTCTCTCTCACTGTGTGTGTGTGTGTGTGTGTGTGTGCGTGCGTGTGTGTGTGTGTGTGTGCGTGTGTGTGTGTGTGTGTGTGTACATGCGTGTCCGACTGTGAGATAGACACCTATCATGTATGTGTGTGTGTATGACAAAGACTTCATTACATGCTGAGGTCATTTATATTTTCCATCCCGTTCAATTTAGTGCACAAACATGCATCTTGAGATCTGACAGCTGCATGTGTGGCTTGCTAGTGATATCATTTTGGTTTTGTTTTCTTACAGTATATATATATTTTTAAAATATATTGCTAATGATATAATAATCTAATAAAGCACATTATATGAACATGCAGGCCAAAATAATTGCGCATTTGCCTTTTGTGTTGAAAAAAAACAACCATGTAATTTCTTCTACCTTTCTTCTGTCAATGGCACCAGTGTCAGAAGGGGGCAGACTTATGCTTTGCCCAATATACTGTAGATGAACCTTTCCGTTAACTGTGTGAGAGGTAGCAGGTGCGATGGTTACATCTGTGAATTTGGAACAGGCAGAGGACACAGATGTGCCAGAGAGAGAGAGAGAGAGAGAGAGAGAGAGAGAGAGAGAGAGAGAGAGAGAGAGAGAGAGAGAGAGAGAG